>JAHZNE010003467.1:0-13382 GCA_027744055.1 Callyntrura sp. NNG-2020
GTTTCTTCTGACGCATAACTGCGAGCATGGTGGTGTGTGTGGTTGTGAAAATGAACAATGAATCAGATCAATTAAAATACGGAAACAAACAGCAAAACTACTTATACCTCGTCATGTCAAAAGTAGTTTATTTGTTGCATAAAATTTAATAAGACTAAATGGTCTTTATAGAGTCGGTATATATACGTGTAGATTTATCGTAGTAATAGGATCTGGTCAAGTAATTTATGGCATGTTATTATTCCAATTGGTGGAATCAAATAAACTTGGTAATGATTGCGAACGCTGCATGGGGTAAATAGATTTTGTTCAGGAGGTTGCGGTTGTACATATTTTCGATGTAATTATTGTTTATGTATCACAATCACAATGGCACGGGCCATCGTCATCCATGGATGATGAGATGTTAGTGGAGGATTGTAACTACAAAAGAGATTTTTATCTTTGAACTTCAGTTATTATTCTAAGATATTTTTGGCAAAGTGTGTTTCTTGCGCATTCGTACCCAATGAACTAGTTCAACGCGCCACGTCAGCCACGTGTTTATTATTAGAAACACTATTGACAGGAGAAACGTGGTATAGTATGATTTTGAGTACAGATGATATTACGTTTTTAAACAAAACTCAGCAAAGCTTGAGTGACAAAAAATTAGATTTCGGGATATTGGTGTTAAGTGATGGCATCAAGGTCAGCTCACCTGCATAATGACGACGGATTGTGTGTGTGTGTCTGCACGTACATAGACAAGTATTTGTAAACATTCACCTAAATAGATAAATGTACCAACCAATAACAATACAGCGCAAATAAAGGAACATTAAAACAGTTAATTCGATTTTTCAAGAGTTACAAAGGCAGAACATAATTTATGGCAGGACGAAACCATTTTTCCCAAAAACGGCTCTCTGAGAAGCTATCACAATTTATCAATAGGCACCTTACCATAAATTATTTTCCCATATCCTCAATCAGTATTCTACCAACATAATTTCTGTCGAAATTTAATTTAAATTAATTTATGAATCATCTTCCTTCACCTCAGTTGAGCGGGGATTGACGTCAGCAGTAACCTAAATAAAAAGGCGCTGCTGTTGTAAGTCAAGTGTGGTTGTACTTTTAGAAGAGCAAGATTTTGAGAAAGGTATAGCATAACATTTATGGGTTACCGGACGGACATTAGTTCAGCTATAACAAGAGCTAAAAAATTCTCCATATAACCATTGTAGAGTTTAGTGTATACGGTTAAAGCACATCCCTAATTACAAGATGATGTTGCCGGCAGGAGGCCAACCATTACCTTCCTTCTTTCATTCTACTTCTATTACGCAGTCTTACATGACAGAAGGTAAAATGTGGCAAAATCTGTGTAGCGCTGCTGCTGTGTAGTATGTAGCGTTTTTTGGCATTGCCTTCAAAACGTCTACTATCTCAGTATTTTCTGTATTTATATGTTTTACAGGAGGAGTACGTGAAACAAAGTAAAAACAGAATGTGTTACACACACATGCACGCTGCCTCGAATAAAATTTATCTATTTTACTTGCACGTTGCATACCCTGGTATTGTGCCGAGGATTTTCTGCTGCTGTGAAATGCTCAAATTTTCTTGAAACGAGTTCCACTCATCTTGTAACCTGTGTGTTTTTCAAAAGATTTGATCTACAGCTAGAAAGAACGTCCAAAACTCTACAGCGAGCATGCTTGGTTGGTTACCTGATGAATAATCTGTGTTGCAAAATTTTTGTGTATCGCATGATCAACAGGATATTGTGAAGATTTACAAGAAAAGTCAGCAAATGTTTTTTGGATGATGTGTGACTCAGTCGATTCTGATTGAAATGATTAGAGTACAACCACTTTGCTGATTTTTTTCTGTATAATACACCCAGTTTTCACGTTAGAGACATTGTGGTTTGATGAAAAGAATGAAAAGTATCTTTCAGGCAAACATTAAAACGTCATTGATTGTACACGTTCAGTAATTGGCTCAAGGGCTCATTTTCTCGGAAGCGTGAACCATTAGTAGTCAACTGCGCATTAAGTTTAATTTCTTATCAGAAATTATAATATGTACCTAGCAATCAGGAGTGATATTTTACAACTATATCCTCTTTAGGATCATACATAATAATAAAAAGTGAAACAATGATGTTAATTTTGTCTTCATTTTTATTCGTCTTTTTCTACGACGCAGTACTTTTTCTCCGTATATTTCATACTTTTACAATTTTTTTCAATTTACCGTGTACTAACCCGACCGAAAGAGCATGTAGGACTAAAGTGTGGAGTCGAACTGGCTATAATAAATTTTATCTTAAAGTTTATGTTGCATTAGCGTAAAATGTTATGAAATTTGGAAAACCTCCTTCTGCCAATTCGTTGCTTTGAAGATTCAATCAACTGAATCTGTAATTGAGCGCGCAGACAGAGGTGAAAATAGGAGGGGAATTTATTCAGGGTTCTACATTTTAAACATATTACATAATCACACCACACGGGAACCTTACAAATCTTACCTCTTCCGCAGTTATTTTTTCGGTGGGATGATGATGTCCCAGCCAATATATATATCCCAATCATACATAGTTTTGAAAACCACATTGCTATTCTCAAAATGTATTACGCTCGTCCATCATTTATAGCTAAAAACTTCTTTTTATTTGGAGTCGGAATCCAAAGTGTAGCATTATCATTCGTATATGACAATTGTCAAATAGACATGAGTCTTTCTCCCGTTACACATTATGTAATAGTAACCGTAACCGTTTTTGTTGGATACGTGCTTAAAATTCACACGTAGGTACAACTGTTTATGTTTTTTACGCAATCATGTTAAGCTGAGCTTCATATGCATTAGACAAACTTACGTTCCAATGACATCCTCACACTATCAAACACAGGTTAGCTAACGCGATAATTTTTTGCCATGTTTGTTTTTCCTTTATATTACGGTAAAAGCTAATGTATGTTATTTTTTCGATAAATGTGTCGCTGCGTTGTGTGCATATAGATTTTATGTACCTTTTTGTGCACATCAAAGACGGTCTGATGATGTAATACAAAATATAATCATAATTTGCTCGTGTGAGTTCAAGGTTGAGGAACTAGTTTGCAATATCAAATACCTAAACCATTTGGTTTGAGTTTGACCATAAGCTACAACCAGATCAATTAAAAAAATATCATCATTCGACGCTGTTTTAGCTTTCGAAAGAGAATAAACGACAAAGCGTAACGCAGTGGCGTGCTGAATGCAGCAGTTTGTAATGTAACACACAAAGGAAAAGCATATAATCGGCATATTTTTAATGCTGCGGTTAGTCTGGTTCTGTTTTCATGATAATTTGTGTTGTGAATAGGTCTTTATACTCCTTCGTCGTCACCCATACATGTGGCTCCAAGGAACTTATACTTCACCGATGGTAATCAGCACTAATGGGCATGTTGTTGTACAGAACATTATTATGCTACTTGTACACAGTTCATTAGCGTACCTACGCAAAAATGTAATGGGGGTAGTTACCTGTTGCAATGAAAAGCTTAAAAAAATAATGGGGTGGTAATCTTTGTGGGAGTAACCTGAAATGATGTATATCCGATTTGCGGGGGCTAAGCGGGCAATAGAAATACGTGTTGTTGTTGCAAAGAGTAACAAAATATGGTAATCTCAACAAGACTGGAAACAAAAATTAAATAAATTCGGCTGCAGATATAAAAATGAAGGTAGATTTACAAAATTGGAGGACTATTAAAATGGATAAAAATTAGTTGCGCAAGATAGAACATGATAGCCGTTTTGTAGGTTAAATAGTGCGGTAGGCACGTTACCGTTTTATTAGACGCTACACGTGGGAAAATTAATTTTTCCCGGAAAGTGGAATCGCGTGTACAAATTGTATTTATAAATATAAATTGTCGGTCCAATATCCATGAACATATACCAACCGAATTTGTATTACTTCCTACTTGCAAAACCGATTCCCCTTGAAATCAAGGCCTTTTGTCATTAGAAATTGAAGTGGTAAAAATGCGGTTCTCAATACAGCCGTATCTCGTTGAGAGTATCAACCTTGAACTACAAAACCATACACAACACTAACATACATGTCGGAGAAAAGTGATTAGATCGTTGATCGGCTGTTATAACCTATCCATCTCCCGTGTTCATTTTTTTCAGGGAAAAATAAAGCCAATCCCGGAAGTAATTACTTACTTTCTCCGTATTTGAACTGAAACGATAGCTAATTTGTACGAACAAAGAACTTTCAGATAATATTCAAATATGTTCATTTTTTTCAGGGAAAAATAAAGCCAATCCCGGAAGTAATTACTTACTTTCTCCGTATTTGAACTGAAACGATAGCTAATTTGTACGAACAAAGAACTTTCAGATAATTATAGCCTTTGCAAATATTTGTAAAACAAAATTGCATTTACTCACTCTCCAACAAATAATAATATTATTATTGAGCCTCTTACGGCTGAAGTACGGGTAAGTAGAATATTAGCCTACAAATTAAAGCGCTCTTATGTATACCGATTAAGGCGATTAGGTGCTTACTTTGTTTGCTAACCTGACCAGTCGTAATAACCGTCTCTAATTGAAACCGAAACTAGATTGTATTTTTTTCTGTGGGCTCAGACTTGTCTTAATAGTTTGCAGAGGAGACAACGACAATTGCTGGGAAAGTAGGCCAGCACTGCATCAGAACACGGTCCGGTTGGCGAGGTCAATTATTGGCATTGACAGTAAACCACTTTATATAGCACATACGATGCGTAGGAAACGGCAACTTTCTCGAAAGGAACTGACTTGCAGACCACTAACCGGTTAGCTGGGAGAAAGTAGGGCACGAAAAAAAATCACGGATTTCCAATAGTCATTTGGGCAAATGGTGGAAGCTTACAGAAAGGATAATAGAAACATTTTAAGTGATGGGAAACTTCATATTATACCTAAACAGAGAAAGTTTTACGGATTTGTGCAAGGCACGCCATTCATTATGCAAAACTCTCTGTGTGTATGCTCACACATAACATCTCTCTCTCTCTTTCTTTCAGTCGAACCATATAGTACGAGCTCATGCAAAAAGTTGAAAGCCCAGAAAACTTCTCAAGGTTAGAATTGATGGAGTCAAACTCAAAATGCTCCCCTGAAATGTTTCCATAAATCGTTTTGATGCTTTACTGCTGCTGTGTGCTTCTCAATGTTGAGACAACTACGTATTTCCATTTCCTGAGCTGAGCAAAATTTTATCCAGGAGACATGTTCGTTCACCATGTATGAAATTACAAATGAGCGTGGGCCATAATTACGTATGATAGATGTTTCTAAACTTTTTGTCAAAGCGAGTGCGTGTCAGCCAGCAAACCCAACGGCTGACACTAACATATGCAGAAGAAGGAAGTGGTATTGCGAAATTTTGCAGAGGAAATGTCATTTTGTCTGACTGCCGCAAGCATATATATAAAATTGAGAGAAACGATTTGTTGATAAGTTGTAACTTTAAAATTTACTGCACGATGAACGATAACGGGGAAGGTTACTGGGGATAATAAATAGTAAATAGCAGCCTGGATGCAAAGTACGTTTAGAAAGCATATAATTTAAAAAGAGGACATATATAAGCACTACTGTGACATGATGAAAGATGTATGCAAGTAAGTAAGTGGCGGGGTGAACATCAATCAATAACACGACAAGCCATCCTGATTTCAATCGACATTGTCGATGTGCTGATCCGGGGCAATGCAAGAAGAGATAAATTTACAAAACCTTGAAACTACACAAAACTCAAATTTAAATCCGTTTGATGATATCAAGCCCTATTTACAATTTACGGAGCGGATGTATCTGTTGCGCAACGAAAAAAGTGTTTTGTCCCTGTAAGACAACATGATCGCTGTATAGTAGTGTATGACGAGAGAGTTTATCCTTCTTTAACCGCGTTTAAGTATGAGTAATTTTTATTGACGTTCAACAATAATCATAATGTAATATAATATATAGTGCTCCACTTTTTTTCCGCTGTATAATTTTTGTTTCATTTTTTTCTCTTCGTTATCAGTTATTCAAAATTGAGTAAATATTTGATTAGAGGTGGTGGGAGAGGTAGTTTATTAATATATTTGGCAGGTGCACGATTTAACTGTTTGTAGATGACGACTCGACACTGTTGCAAAAGCGTCCTTGGACTCGAATACAATTCCTTTAGAGTGCAACAAAGACTTGTCCTTACTGGAACGATTGCAGACTGTGTATATAGCACCTTTAAACAGTTGTACAATTCCCTGGAAGACAAAAAAAGTGACAAGATAAGTTTACATTTGGATAAGGAACGTTGGAGTTCCATATAAATTACATTACAACCAGGAAAAGGTGGATTTTTCTGGATGAGCATATATCACAGATACACGGTCATTTTCAGATTAAATTTGAACGGCACGTGTATTCCATCATGCTACAGTCCCACTTCAAACATAACCTTTTTCCTCAGGAACATTGATCAAACTACCACATGACGTAGATGGATTTCGCGATGATGATAATTTTTTTGCGATTATCAGTTATAATCGTCGTTATGTATGCTTAAGCTTGTCATATCAGGAACCTATGTTAAATGCTCTGAATATTGGAACAAGTTAATATCTACCTGGAAGAAATCAATAGTAATACTATGAACGGTTGATTACCAGCTATACCACGGCCGACGCGTCGAACCATCCAAATAATTCGTGGTAATTGATGGATGATGACAAGCACGTTGAATATATGTACAAAAAAAGTAGAGTTAAGTATATGTACACATAATATACATAGGTGTTTGCGTAGAATGTGTTGCATTGTATTGTCGAATTAACGAGAGAAAATTTCTGAGGGAAGCATTATAGAGCGAGAGAGAAAATAAATAATGCAGAGAGAAAATGTTCTAAGCGCCAACACGCCGTTGAATGTCTCATTGAACAGTTCACTACCCTTTGTCTCCTAGCATATATGCATTTACTTGATATTTCTTTTACCTGATAATTAAGAGTGATAACTGTTCTAAATAATTAATGCTGTCTGCATAACAGGGGAATTTTTCGCGACTTACTTATGATCCATACACATGGAGTAAAGTCGAATAATCCGGGCGAATCGTTTCTCTGGGTCGAGAAGCAGGTGCTCCTTTCGACATAACCACTGTATGTAGTAATAGAGAACCTGGAAAGTATCAATTATAATTTTGTACGAGAAACCGCAATTTGTGGGCGACGGTGAAATAGTTACACTTATGTAACAGAAACATACAGGTTAGCTGTGTCTTGGTGAAAGGTAAGAAAATAGTGTATACTATATAATGGCTATAGCAGTAGTGTATCATGATGACTTACTTTATTTGAGGGCTTTTTAAGGAAGAAAGAAGATTGACTATGACAGATCATTGGTTCGTTCATACAAATATTAACCTGCGGGAGGAATATAAGTCAGTATTAGTTGTGGGTATGAAAACATGAATGTTAGAGAAATACACACAGAATGACACTTACATTGGGATCCGCTCCAAACTGGATGAGAGTTAGGGAAAGGTCATATATGTAATCCAAGTCGACAGGTTTCCTAGCGCTGAGAGTTAGTTCAAGAAGGGAGAGAAGAATGTGCTGCGTTCTCGACGAAAACTTGACGTTAGGGTCCAAGTCGTGTCTTAATAAAACCTCTAACAGCTGCCGAATAAATGCTGAAAAGACGTTAGCATGCTTTCATTAGACAGGCAATTTTTTTGATATTTCGAAGATATTCGTATTATTGCAATGATTGAAATTACGTACAGAAACTGGCGTCCTTTTCATCAGACTGGGTGAGACCCATGTACCCTGTTGGCAAATAAAATTTTATAGATGAAAATTTTACGCGTTTTAAACGGTAATTTCTTGCTGTTATAACGGGAACCGTACTGACCTCCAGCAACAAACATTAATAAATAGAAAACCTGAATGGATACACAAAATGAGTAAATTAATGACGCTAATTGGTAAGTAATAAATCATGAACACTTTAAAAGCAATTTCATAATTGTACCTTCATATTGTGAGTAAAGTTGAATAAGAGATCTTTATTAATTAAAGGGACGAGACAAACCATAAGTGGAACGCTACCATCACGGCCATTTAAATTGGGATCACCTACAAAGCATCATGACAGAATGGTATGACAGCGTGATAATAATTCGTTTTAAATTATCGAGAAAAATTAAAATATACGCAACAGGAGCGTACCCCCCTCTTGTAGTAACATGGACAGTAGTTCATAACGAAATTCGAAATCACGAACCTGTCATTTCACAAGGAAATTAAAAATGTATTCATGCAAGCCCATGAAATCTGCTGGAAGCAATAGATAATGCGTATCTTTTTTTATAAAAAAAAATTTGCTTATGGAACGCGAGTTCTCTCACATGTCTTAAAACACAAGCTAAAGCGGAATTCCCCGGCTGGTTGATGCTGGGCCTGCCACCTTGTTGCAACATATATCTAACAATGTGGAGCATGTCCCACTTTGACCAAGGAATGTAGTCTTGATCTATCCCGAAGCGCGCCTCCTCAAGAGCATACCTGAAAAAAGATGAAGAAAAAATTGTACATTTGTACACGAAAAAAAAACTACAATTTTGATGATTTATTTCTTGGCTCGGGAAAGTATTACCTAACAATTAAAGCATGAAGTGGGGTATTGCCTAAGCTATCCGGTTCATTAATTAGTTCTCTCAGTCCATGATCAAGAAGAATTTTCGTTGCTGCCAGAGCGTCCTCCGAAGATTTCTTTCCGAGGAGAAATAGTACGTGGAGGCACGTCATTTGCTGGGTTGCGGTCCTTACATTAGTCTCTGCGCCAACTTGTAATAATTTTTCAACAAACTTAACATCGTGTAAAACAGCCTGTGTGCAAAAAGAAGCATCAGAGTTTTCATTCATTGAAGCAATTAATATTTTATGTAGATACGGCGCTCAGGGCTAATTCAATTAATTATAGGTATTTTACTAACGTAATGAATGGGGTAATATTCGTCGTAGCATTGGTTTATCTCATCGCCCCGTTGGGAAATGAGAAACTGTACGCAATGCCAAGCTCCTGAAATCAAAAGTCAATAAAATTAATTTATAAAAAAAAGTGCATTTTAATGTAATAATTGGATTGATGGGAAAGATGCTGCATACCGCGTTCGCAGGCCAAGTGAAGAAGTGGTCTTTTTCGTTGCCAATGACTTAGAAGCCATGTTTCATCTCCCCGTTGCATCAACATTCCTAAAATCTCTGCTTGATCGCCGTCGATTGCGTAGTGGATTGCGTTTTGTAGTTTGTCCGATGTCCGATCTAATGATGGTGTGGTATCGTCAACTGGGCCTGTATAAAGGAAAGTACATGATAAATATTACAGCAATGACCGCTATACGTTATAGTGGTTACATTCCATTAACTTACGAATTTTTGACCGTTCTTCGCAGTTGACATTGTGGTTTGCGGCGGGCCAGCACATCCTCCCTTCCAAATCGACCCTCGCCCCATTTTTCAACAGCATGTCCACGATATCATCAAATCCTCGGAGACAAGCTATATGGAGTGGGAGCGAGCAGGCCCCGCGATTTATGTCCATGCTATGACTTCTGTTTAAAATCCACTTGACCATTTCCACGTTGTTGACTCCCACGCATTTTTGTAAAACGTTGTACCCCGAGGAATCGTATACCGCCAGAATATTTTCATTCTACAAATTTTCAAAATAGTCTGTCTATCTTACTATACCCTAATGCAGACTTTCACCGCGTCACCTGCACAATGTACCCTATATACACTCATATACTGTATACGACTTACCTTAGGAATACGCGTAAGTAATCCTTCGATTTTTTGCACAGACACCCTTGGATTTGCTCTCAATACTGCAAACAACTCGTAAATCAATTCTCTCGTCATATCAGACACTTTCTGATGACTCGAGTTTATATTGATTAGCCCCCCGGGAGACTGCAGAACGTGACTGAGTGATCCCCCCATTCTAACTATATATAATCCACAGAGCTTTCACTTCCGTTTTCGTATAAACAATATGTATCAACAGTAATTATGAAAAACGTCACCGGAAATACTCTATTCACTATATTGTCAACAACAATAATAATAAACAACAAACTGCGTTACAACTGCTGTCTCAAAGAAAGACTTCTATTTAACAACAACATAATTTCTCCATATATCACCGCATGTGGTTTAGCCTGCCTGCATGAAAGTACAAACAAGTGGCAATGAGAACATCTCAAAAGCAACAACTGCCGCTGCCACAATTACTTTAGCACAAACCATAAATCCACTTGGCTCATCACCTCAGCTAAACCAACAATAAAAATTTGTTAGGTTTAGTGTCGTGACTAGTTTGTTACTAAAGCTATTAAAATTTTCTTATCTCTCTCTCTATCTAGATCTTTACATCATTGATTGACGGATCAACGTCTTTTACTCTCTTGCCAGTTAAGCAACGCAACGATTTTAAGCGATAACAATTTTCTTTATCGATTTTAACTAACCAGTTTCGCCGATAACAAAGGATACTTTTCTGTATGTACAATCTGTATGGAATTTATTTGGTTCAAACAGGGGCATATGTATAAAAATTCTCCGTCTTCTATCTCGACTATCCGTTGTTCCACCCCACCACGGTGTACCTTTAAACAATATCTATATCGTTTCCTTCAATATTATTTCTGTCACAGTTGTCGCCGCATCCTATAAAGCGAGTATTTGCGTGGCCGATTTTTATTATCTCTCCACTCCACAAAAAAATGACGGTGAGTTTGTGCGTTCCGCGAAAACAATTAATGCTCCCTTTTCATGACTGATTATCTTTTCTCCCGACGGTGACGACCCGACGACGATGGTTCACGTTGCTTTAAGTCTTTGCATTGTCTACCACTAAAGCTAATATTGTATTCTCTCGCCCCACCGTCACCACCAACTTCTTTTGGTCATACATTGATGCTCTGGAATGGTGTTAGTCTTTTGATGCACTGATCGTGTCAATTGTAAAAATATTGACTTTGCTCCATATAAAAACAGCGTATAGTATGTACATCACCATCACACGCGCTGTAAATTAATTTCTCACTTGTTGTGTGGTGATTTGTTTTTTAGGAAATGGGAAACGCTCACTTTTAACACCTAAAATTTACTCCATGTTACTTGTACTCTTAATTAAAATACAATGTTTACTTGTGTATATTTGTTTGTGTGTGTCCAAATGTTTGCATATTTACAATTCAGAGTGCATGATGATAATAGTAACGATCATCATGTTTATTATTAGGATATATATACATGTATATATGTGTCTTTCTCTTTTATTTATTTACTCTTGTTGATTATTTTCCCCCATTTTTCTCGAGCGAGTGCCAGTGAATGCTCATTTTGTGATAACAGCTTGGTTAAATTCTGGTACACATATACACACACTCACTTCTCATTTCAACATGCCCAGCAATAAAAAATGAGTTTTTCTCTCTCTTCTCTCGTCATGGATGAATGCAATAATATATTGACGATGTTTTTGTTAATATGTCCATTCTCTGGTGGTGATCTGATGATGTTGTTGTTGTGTGTTAAGCATGTAATTTAGGGGAATACGTACGTATGTACGTAAACGATGATGCTGACGATGATTATAATTATTATGCTTGTTGATAATAATAATACTAAGGGATGCCATAAAAAATCCAGAGACACTTGTCTTTCTTTCTCCTGGTAGAAGCAGCAGCAGGGAGCAAATATTGCATATTACTACTATTTCTACCACCTATCCTTTTTCCCCATTGCACTTTCAACAGCTGAGCAGATATACAATAAAATACATATGTGCATTCACCCGAGTTGTTGGCATACTCTACAAAGACGTCGTATGTAAATGTGTGAAGTTACATTTGGGGATACTATCAAACAGGCGGAGCAAGAGCACTTACACACAAGATGTGAAATACCTATTTTTTATCAATATCATCGTCATCATAATCACACACACACACACACACGTACGTCCGACTTCATACAGTTTGCTGCTACGCTGGTGGTGGTGGTGGGGGCATAAATACAAAATATTATGCATCTATAACAATTCGTATTTGCGTGTTAAAAACATCACGGAGGAGAGTCTATACGTAGGTGGTGTATATACACCACCATCAATATCAACCAACAATATCACATCTCTTAAATTCAATCTCTGCCTTCCAAAACATTCTCGCTGGCAGCAGCAGCAACCTCATGACGACTGAAGAGAAAAAAACTCGTTCGAAGAGCAGCACACGAATCTTTCTTCATTCCACCACTCGCTGATGAGCATGATACCTATATACGTTACAGTTTAAGTGAACTTGATAATAAAAAAGGGATGCTGGTGCTGACGATGATGAAATTTAAGATATGTATATATACACACACACGTCTAAATAATCACCATCATCATCGTCACTTACGTAAATGCATCATCATCGTCATTATATGGGAGATGGATGGATGTAAAAACTTATTACGTAGCAATCGTGTTGCATACATGGAGGATGGAGTATTAGTAGGAGCAGGCAACTCGACAAACACCTCCTTTTCTATATTCCTTGTTCTGTCGTCCTTTTTTCCTCTTTTTTTCTTTCTGTGTTTTGCCATTCCCATAATCATCATCTTCCCTGAGTAATATGATTGTTGGTGGTGTATATGGGTAGTATTGCTTCGGTGTGTGTGTGAGTGTGGAGTGTGGATGCAGGGGAGGTTGTTCTCTACAGAAACTACGACGCATGATTGTTTTCAGGATGTAAGTTTCTCTCGACGACTTTATTGTCGTAACGTGTATAACACAGCGAAAAGGAGGATGATATATAGCAGGGCTGCTGTTGCTGCTTATTGTTGAACGTTGCGTTGTTGTTGGTACGCTTATTAAAATATTCTTCCTTGACTATACCATACAACAGCGCTGCTGCAGCAGTGCACCAGCAAAAAGAAGCGGAGAGCACGTTGCAAAAAGGAAAAGTTTTGCGCTCTCCTCAGGTATTGGAAGTGGAGAGACAGAGAAACAAATCTGTATGTACGTCCTATAGTAAACAGGGTGCCGTTTCGACTTATGACCTATCATTCTATTTGCTACTACGTAATATACTGCTGCTGTCGTAAGAGACGTTGTGTGTGCATGTTTGTGTGTGTTTTGGTTATTGGGTATCGCGTGGTTATGGTGCGGTGGTGCGACTGGTTTGGAGGAAATGTTGCTCCTGTTTGTTGATTATCACTGGGAGAGCTCTGCTTTTTTTTCATGTCAAGTCGTCTTGTAGTCTACCTACACGTTTCCTTTGTTTTTATTATTTGTAGAGA
>JAHZNE010003468.1:0-23675 GCA_027744055.1 Callyntrura sp. NNG-2020
GACCCCGCCATGTCACGTAGTTCGCGTCCCAATAGAGATAATTTGGGGGATTCTCGTGACCCCGCCATGTCACGTAGTTCACGCCACCATAGAGATAATTTGGGGGATCCGCGTGACCCTGGCATGTCACGTAGTTCGCGTCACCATAGAGAAAATTTGGGGGATTCTCGTGATCCCGCCATGTCACGTAGTTCACGCCACCATAGAGATAATTTGGGGGATCCGCGTGACCCTGGCATGTCCCGTAGTTCGCGTCACCATAGAGAAAATTTGGGGGATTCGCGTGATCCCGCCATGTCACGTAGTTCACGCCACCCAAATGAATATTCGGAAAGTTATCGTGATCCATACACGTCCCACAGTTCACGTCACCCTTATGAATATTTGGAAGGCTATCGTGATCCATACACGTCCCACAGTTCACGCCACCCAAATGAATATCCGGAAAGTTATCGTGATCCATACATGTATCACAGTTCACGTCACCCAAATGAATATTCGGAAGGTTATCGTGATCCATACATGTCCCACAGTTCACGTCACCCAAGCGAATATGAAGGGAGTTCTCGCGATCTTTACATGCCCCATGGTTCTCCTCATCCAGGCGAATATGCTGGGAGTTCTCACGATCTTTATATGTCCCACAGTTTTCGTCACTCAAATGAGTATGCAGGGAGTTCTCGTGATCTGTATATGTCCCACAGTCCCCCACTTCCAAGTGAGAATTTGGGGGGTTCACGTGATTCCCCTACGTCGAGTAGTTCCCGTCGTCCAAAAGAGCACGCGGATGGTTCGCGTCATTCCTCTAAATCGCGTAGTTCACATGAATCGCAAAGTGATTCACGTGCACCGTTATCTAGTTCATCAAGCTCAAACAAAAGAAGACGTGATGGTAATGGTGCAGTTAGTCCATTAGGTTAGCCTCTAGTAGCAAATAATATGTAATCTTAAGGAAACGCTTTAAAAACTTAAAACTTCATTAATTGCATGTTTTATTCCAAAAGAGACAGACAATCCTTAAATACATGTATAGAGTATTGTTAGCTGTTGTTGCACTAATATAAAAACATGAGTCATAGTCGTAAGGCGATTCAACCATTACGTGCAGTGGAAGGGGAGGGAACCATCATGTTTTCCCTTTTAAAATGGACTTAACAAAAACTGATCATGAATATATATTAAATGAATTTTATTGCGAAACAAAACATTTTACAAACTTACTGGTATCACTTATCACATTTGCAGTTAAACAGAAATTTAAAACATTGAGGAAAATAGATATTAATAGTTAGATTAACTAATTTGTACTTCTTAAATGCGGATAATGTGGGGGAAATTGATTGGCCTTACGAGCCATGCAGAATCAGTAGTTATAATTCTCACTCGTTTTTGCTTGCTGTCATAGATGAACATTCCAAACGCCATCGGAGCGATAACGAACCGCGTGATCGAAATGAACCAGGACCATCAGATCGAGGACTTGGACGTGGTGGTGCAGGAGGGCATGGTAGTGATGACGCAGGTCATGGTAGTGATGACGCAGGCCGTGGCAGAGGTGATGGAGGACGCGGTAGAGGGGAAGGACGTGGTAGGGGTGACGGTGGACGAGGTGGGCGTGGAGGTGGACGAGGCAGAGGTGAAGGAAGGGGTGGTCGAAGAGGCAGACGTGAAGAAGACTACGACTTTGTCGTTACAAGACCTCAAAACCCTGACGGTGGAAACATGCTGAAACAAGCTAAAATAGGAGGCGGAAACGTACCTGTGAAGCTTCAAGCGAATTTCTTCAGAGTAGAGAAGCGCACCGACTGGTGCATCTATCATTATCGAGTGGACTTTAAACCTGATGAAACGGATACAAGACTAAAAAAAAAGCTGCTCAGATTACACGGACAGGCTTTAGGAGCTTACATTTTTGACGGTGCTTCATTGTATGTGTCTACCAGACTGAACCCGGATGTACGTGTCTACATAATTAATGACTATTACTATTATTCGTATATCTATTACAAGATTTTGCAAGTTGCTAGCTACAGCAAAACAATAAGAATTTACATAAATAGTAATTTTAATAATATGCTGTATCGCAGCCTATGCAACTATACTCCGAACGTGAGGGGAGCGAACAAACGGAATTAACAATTAAACTGGTTGGAGAACTATCGCCTACAGACATCATGTATCTTCAATTCTTCAACATCATTGTCAGAAAGTGCTTGGAGAGCATGGAATTGGAAGAAATGGGTCGTCACTATTATGACCGTAGACAAGCTATTCGAATTGAAGCTCATCATCTTGAGTTGTGGCCAGGATATAAAACTAGCATGCGTAATCATGAACAGGACATTCTTTTAGGAGTTGAAATTACACACAAGGTTCTTCGTCTAGATAACTGTCTTCATGTCATTGGGGGTTTGAGAGGCCGTCTTCGTGACCCGGTACATTGCATGAAACGATTTATCATGAAGTAAACTTTTTAAAACAGTTGGGTTGCATTACATCTTTAATTATTATGGGTATACTATGTTACGTTTTCCAGAAACTTGTTCGCGATGAACTAGTGGGTAACATTGTGATGACGACTTACAACAGAAAGACTTACCGTGTTGACGACATTCACTGGGAGACAACACCCACTAGTACTTTTGAACAGCGTGGGACACCAATTTCTTTTATTGATTACTTTGGGACTAAATACGGCATACGTATTAGGGATCCGAACCAACCAATGTTAGTTTCTCGTCCCAAGAATCGCGATCTTCATCGAGGAATGACAGGCCCTATACTGCTTATTCCTGAGTTATGCCAAATGACTGGCCTTACTGATGAAATGAGAGCAAACAATAATCTCATGAAAGCCCTTGCCACCCATTTGCATACGGATCCATCAACTCGTGTGGATAAATTAAGACATTTTATGGAACGCCTTAGAGGCCAGGCAGAGGTTAGTTCTTTCATAAATTCGATCAAGACTACAATTGCTATTTATTTTAAGAACTTGGGGAATTTCATGCATAATTACGTTGTGACTTAAGATTCAAGACGAACTACGTCGTTGGGGTCTAAGATTCCAAAATCGGCTCGTCGAGTTTGAGGGTCATACAATTCCGAAGGAGAACATCCTTTTTGGTGACGCTCAACATGAAGTTCCCAATGATAGATACGACTGGGGACAAGCGTTTAGAAGTAAGTTTACTTGTATTATTTGTAGTAATGGAACCAATGAATGAATAGAAAATGTAAAAACGTTGTGTATATTAACTCTTGACAAACTCTAGATAAACCAATGCTTTCATCGGTGCCTTTGAGGACTTGGGTTGTTATAGTTCCCAGCCGTGATGCTCACTTTGTCGAGAGACTTGTTGGTACTATGCAACGAGTTGCAAGACCTCTCAAATTTATGATTGCAAACCCATCCGACGTGTAAGTCCAAAATAACACATTTCTTAACTTTAGTACTGAAGTGAAGTTTTAATCAACAAAAGTTATCGTATATGTGGTATTTTTTTGTTTGCCCAAAATAGACGTCGATTATCAGAAGCTCGACCCAATGATTATGCAAAAGCAGTGGATATGGTTATGAACGAATACCGTGACCGTATACAGATGTTGTTTGTAATCCTCCCCAGGCAGGTCAACGACATTTATTCAGCAGTGAAGAAGAGAGCCTGCATAGAATTTGGAGGTGGCGATTACAATGGATATGCATTTGTAGTTAAAATCCTTATATTTCCATTTTTGGTTAAATTCAATGAGTCTTTATGATTATCTAGTTCCATCTCAGTGTTTTGTTGCTAAAAATGCTCAAAATGAAAGGGGAATGATGAGCATTTGCACCAAAATTGTAGTTCAAATGAATGCTAAATTGGGGGGAGAACCATGGTCTGTACAAATTCCATTGAAGGTAAATACTGGAAATTTAGAGTGATCTGAGATTGACCTGTGCAGAGTAATTCATGTATGGTGTCGTTACAATTGTTTTTTTGTTAGAAATTGATGATTGTTGGTTTTGACGTTTATCACTGCGGCAAGCGCCGAGGATCTAGTGTTGGTGCCATGGTGGCTACTACTGCCGCCAGCCAGGCTAGATACTTCAGCACCATCAGCTATCATGTTAGCAGAGACGACCTATCGGAAAAGATGGGTGCCGATTTCACCAGTATGTTTGTTATACACAAGTTATACATACATTCTGGCACATCGTAAAGAACGTGTTAATGTTTTTTTCAAATTTTATTATAGAGTGCCTACATGCCTTCCAGAAAGTGAACCAAGAACTTCCAGACCGTATTATTATGTATAGAGATGGAGTTGGAGACGGTCAGCTCAAATATGTCTATGAGACGGAACTGAAAAAAATACAGGTTAGCTTGGTGGAAACTAGTATAATTTATGATACCTGCCTAAAATCACATGGGTTCATCAATTCATTCAATGATATTTATTTATACTATAGGAGTCACTTACCACCGTGTACACTGGTTGCGGACGACCTGTTCCAAAGTTCAGTTTTATCGTGGTGACTAAACGAATCAATACTAGAATTTTTGGGTTGGATCGTGGCAGGGCTTGTAATCCTGGCCCTGGAACAGTTGCAGATGATGTGATTACGTTACCTGAAAGGTAAGTACAAGGACATGTTCTTTAATTAATAATGGAAGTACAGCGTAGCAACATTCTGTAATATCATAACAAGATGATAATATTTAATACTTTTTGTAATGTTTTAGATTTGATTTCTACCTAGTATCTCAGTACTCCCGACAAGGAACGGTTTCTCCAGTTTCTTAGCATATTTGACAGGACTCGCAGTAAATGGCCCAAGCCACGAAAGGCTTTCTAATTTACTTTATTATTTGTAAAAAGTATAGTGGGAAGTTATGGTGTTATGTTGCATAAAAATGATTTACACCCAAAAGGCTCTTTTTCCTAAGTAAGCCATTACAAACTTGTTACTTTTTAATAGATAAAACTTGTTTGTTTATTACATTGAAGTGTTCATTTAATTGTAATGCTGTTCGCTACTAATTTTTACAGCTATTAGTCCCTAATTAGTAAATTCATGTGTTTGTTTACAACTAGTATTTACCTATTACATAATATATTAACCGAGGTGAGACAGTATCTCGAATAGTACTACTGTCTATATCGAGTTTGTGCAAGTGCACATTAAAAGTAAATTTGGATAGGTGTGTCCATATTCCAAGCCCATATTGATAATTTACCATTTTAAATATGAGCTGGGGCAACGGTGAACGGTTTTGCGGTGATCTGTCATTCTTATATACAAGTATGGTTGGCTTTTATATACATTATAAATCGTATATACATTATATTTTGTAGTTAACTCAACTACGTAGAAAACTTGGAATAATTATCATAGAGATGGTATGGATTTATATGATAGCAATACAAAATATTTCTACAAGAAATTGAAATTTATTATATTGTATATAATACTGAACGTTTTGTTTTCTGTTAAAATAAGTACCTACTTCATTTCATACACTGCCCAGGTTATATAATAGAATAAACTATTATAATTAATCAAATTAAGTAATACACTGAAGATTTCCTTTTATGGAAGCATATTTTCATACTTGTTAGGTATTATACCTGTTACTAGTGGCAATAATGAGTTTGTTGGTGCGTCTTCTTCACAGTCAATAATATGGTTTGGTGCAGATTTTCATCTTAATTCTTCTACTGGAATGTGTATATAGGTATTTGGAATACATGTAAGTATGTAAGCTTTTCTGTTATTCTGATCTGACTTCATCCTATCTATTCACAGAATTTGGTCATTTTAAATCATCTACAGCCTACATCAACAGTTGCTAAATGCCTTATTAAATTAAATTAAATTAATTAAATTACGGTTAAAGTACCTGTTATAAAATATAAATTGTAGAATATTGGCGCTACGGTAAATATTGTAATTTTAATTCATATTAAATTGAGTGTAACAATGCACTTTTACAAGACTTAGATGTTTAATGGCCAATGAGTCTCCCAAATGTCGCGGTATAATTTTACTAGCTCAGTTTAAGCAGATTTACTGTATACATTTTCTGAATATATTTAATTCATCCTTCCATCAAACAAATATGAAGAAGGCTTTTTTATGCTGTAGATTCTAATGTGCCATTAATTTGCAATTCTATGTACATTAAAAAATTGAATAATAAATGCATATCACGGCATGTTGGCTACACTAGTGGGTCAATGATATTAAGTGGAAGAACTTTATTTCCAGTTATTAAATACTATATTACGTAAATACTTTTAATTTAATGGTAAACTGACTATCAGTAACGATGACAGGAATTTGCACAACAATAACTATCACATTACATCCACAGATCCACATTTGTACGGCAGTAATGTTACTAAAATGCTGAAATATTGTTTCGAATGTTGTGATATTGACATTGTTGCATTGATATAATGTGAACGTGAACGACTTAAGACGACTTGGGTTAACATGTACAATATTGTTGCGATTTAATTTTTCAATCACCATGGTAGGTGAGTGGTAACTTATCGAGAATACGTACACACAGACATTGTTACTGATATGTTCAAGATTAGTATATTCCTAAGGAAATTGTAGCATGGAACAAATGTTCAGTCACTATAATTTTCTAACAAAATGTTACCACGTCATTTCCTTTGTGCCTGTGGCGTTGTTATAGTAGTTCTTTCTAAAAATTCGAATGTCGTTTGACACTGCTTAAAAATTTCAATTAATTAGCCAAATATTCAAATATAACGTACAAATAGTGCATAACAACGGGATTATAATCATAAAAAATGAGAAACATTTCTTGGACTCTTTGCTTCGAGGATTGACCAATTACTAATTCTACCTATTATATATGAATATGCATTGTGAATAAGTCGGAAATTATCTGAATACGAGCTGGCGTGCATATTGAACATGCAAGTATACTGACATATTTTATTAGACATTTTTTCAGACACTAACATGGATTACTGTAATTTCATGATACTTTGGAAAACCTAAGCGTAAAAAATTTACGGTGTTCTTACGACAAAGTGGTAATGTTAGCATATTAAATGAAATATCATGTTTACAGCGTAACAACCCGCAATCGTGACCACAAGTTGCAAGTTTTCTTTCTCTTCTTATTAGTCACAATTTATTGTAGACGTTCTGTCCAACCTGCAGACTGGCTAACATTAGTTCCATAAAATAAACCTTCAACGCGCTCTACTTTTAATTATTTATTTATATAACGCCATAAAAATAATGAACCCTAGTAAAACTATTATGACTAAAAAGGCCTTTTAGAAAATCATAATAATATTCGTTTGCATTTGTCTGGCATTTATGCACACATTTATAAAAATCCTTAAAACTGCTGACCCCTTAAAGCGGTATAAATTTTCAGTTAGCATTTATAAAAGGTCAGTTTATTGGATTGCGACAGCATCAAGTTTTTCACTGTTTCAGAATATACACAACAAAGTAATCAACAATGTATTCCATCTTTTGATACCACCAATGGAACAGTAAGTTCTATCCAACTCCACAAAGCAGAAACACGTAAATGTCTTTTACCCATTCTATCTAGAAGAAGCTACATATTCAGTGATCATACACAACTACGTAGGAGTAGCATGTATTTGCACCAAATTTGTACTCAATACTCGAGCGTCACTAGACGTTCTACTATACGTCGTTCAAATGAAAAAGACCGAACTCCTTGTTGCCTACCCGTTGTATGAATCAGTCAGTAACAACAGTATTGTCACATTGGGAACCAGGGAATTCCCAGTTTCTAACATCACCTATTTCGCTGCATTCTTTCATCTCACCTACTTTCCTTCTTAAATGACGTCGCTAATTGCTAATGAAGTCTTCATTCGATGATGCTTCTATCATCCATTACTAACACACAAATCAGCTTACCCACCTACCTACCTAATATAATTTGTTGTCTCGGTTTCGTGACCCATTCCAAGATATTATCGATAATACGCTAGAAAGACTACAAAAGGAGGATTGATATCATCCGTATCTAACGACAATACCGTAACGAAAATACCTTAAGCCATGCTATGGGCATTGGTCTTTCCAAGTTGTAATCGTAGATGGTCCTGATATTTCATTCTTTATTAGAAACGGCGTTTCACGATATCGATGCATGTCCGAATTCGTTTCTATGGTGTACAATTTGTGATGTTGATAGTAGTAGGCAGGCTAATAAACCCGTTGGAGTCCCTGCCTGAGGAGTGTATCAGAGTACCCCAACTCTTTGATTTTTACACATTTTTACGCTGGCCTCTAGTCTATTGAAAATTCCTTTTGGAAACGCTACGAGTCGAACGTTAACGACTCAATTCAATGAACCATGCAGGTTTACGAAGCAGCTATACAAACGCTTCAGTGGTAAAAAATGAGCATGAACCAAATGCGTTTTAGACATTCGATTATGAAAGCCTGACAATAATGCCAAAATTCTAGAGAGCACTGTCATCCTATCAACTAGGATCATGAATAAACATTTTTAGGAAATATTCAGAGCAACAAGCAACATTGTATAGATACTCCATATTAATACATATAATATTCTTCCCCTCCTTCTTTTCATTCCAGGAACGTCGTAATTCCCCAAAATCAAAATGTTATTATGATGACTTACTGTTGTATAAATACTATGTAGATCTGTACTGCGATCAGGGTCGAATTGTTGTTGTACTGTTATGAAGTAATCGAGACAACCTAGGTAAAGTAATGAATACGTCTAACGCCAACGCGTTGATCTTGGCATGTACACCACATATTACGCATTATTTGGCCCGACTAGCTTCTTACTAACAGCCAAAGAGACCATACACGACGGGATAATTTTATTTTACCAGAAAAGATTGAATTTCTTTTCCTTTCATGAAAAATGGGGGAAAAGTAATCTCTTTTTATGATCTATGAACAAAAAATTACCTTACTATTGAATTAGTATTGAGAAGTTTTTATACATCCAGCAGGAAAGAATAAAATGTAACGTCGCAGTAATATCGTCTCATTTTTGCGATTATTAGCGTAGTACTACGCCCTACGCCTCCGAAAGGATAACTCCTTTTGTGAGTAAGAAGGCCACATTCATACCTTTAAATACAGGAGATAACTACAAAAATTATGAAATGCGTGACGTCATAGGGCATGGGAAGGTGTCTACTACAAAGTCCCCCACCACCACTTTTACGTATCACTTTCCCCAAACCAACATCTTTACTTTGATTGGATTGATTTGCGTAAGGGTCGTATCCGAAGCAAGGCTAAATTATTTTGGGAGTATTAGCAAAATTTCACGGAAAATTAATTATACAAGAGCCAAAAACAGGATTTATACTTCTAAAAGAGATATTTCCACTTTTGGATAAATTTTATCCAGAGTGCTACGACGATCTATTATAAATACAATGTCCTACAAAGGAGCAGTCAGTATTTTTGTAGGTTTTCAGTTTGTTACCACTTGTACTTCTGCTGCTATGTGATAGTTGGTGGAATTTTTGTTTAGTCAAAGCCAAGAACGTACTTTCACCTCCATTCCCTTCTTTACCCGTGTTCCCGACAACTCAGCAATAAATAGACATGAATGTGCAATCTTCTGCAATCATGATATCTACTATACTACAGTCCATTATACTACTCCCACTGCAAGAGTTGGATGCTTTCTTTGTTTTGTCGTCATTATCAAAGGCATCTTCACATTCTACAACATGGCACACAGAAAAACAGATACCGGACGTTGTGATACCTCAATTAATGACAACAAAAATAGAGAAACTATCAAACTAGCAGGGCTAGAATGTTTAGTTCCATCACTTAGTACTACACAGACAAGACATTCAGCATTGAGTCTTTTTCTCTCAATATTAATTACTTAAGCGAAGAGAAGAGTAGTAGGACGTTGTTGATGATAATGACGATAATGATAATGTACGCTCCAAGTAACTTTCTCTATCATATTGTGCTAGACTTTCTTCACCCTGGTGACTACTGAGGTTGTAATCATCATGTTACATATATGTAGCGATTGCCGCTTTATTACGCATCAGACCACCGTTCGGCGCTTGTCTTAAAAGCTAGTAGTGCTTTATTGGCAAACTGCCAATAAAATGCCTGAAATTAGCACAACATTTTTAACTGTATGATAGAACTGCAATGTGTAGCCGTTTTATATAAATATTAGTAATACAGATATTTATGAGCAGGTGCACTTTGAAGTCCCCTGTATCGTGTATATATGATTCTCTAATTTTGATTGAACATCCAGATGGGCACGCCTGGGGGTTGGATTCAAAAGTCAATTACGAATTCAGATAAGCTATTTAATCATATATTTATTGGATTGCCACAGCACGGTTTCAAAATTACTTTTCGTAAAAATAATCGTGCCCACCGGCGACAAAAAGGATAAATTCAGCGGGACTACATTAAATGAGTGTGGGTAGTCAATCGAATTAGCATATATAATGAGGCACAATCCATAAAGGACGATCTTATAGTAACTAAAATTGCTTTTGGTTTGATTCTCTGCATATTTTTCAACTTTAACACATTTAGTCTTAAAGAATTTATGCACATAATATGGTTGACACGCGTAATACGTAATTGGCTTTTCTAACTTCAGTAGGATTCAAGTACTACTTGATGTTGTCAAGGGCATTTTGTACTTGATGTACAAAATGTGCGTCACCATCGGTCATGAGTCATGAAGTAATAGGTACTAACCATGCATGAAGTGAAATAGGAACATTTGTTTAAGAGTCGAAGAGACTAACACCGTACACGTACCTTATGTAAATGCATTTTTGTCAGGCGGCATGATTGAAGTGAACATTAGGAAAGATTCTTTTCAATCTATAACACAACAGAACATGTAGTATAAACTGTGAGATTGCTACGAACAGAGATTTATATTGAGTCAAAGTCGTCTAGGCTTTTTCAAAAGTGAATCGGACAGCGCAGTTAAGCTGGAAAAGGAACTCTTGTCACCATATACGAGTCTACATTTGCTTTCACAACGGGACAACGCTAACAAGAATATCAGATATGCCAGTTTTGCTGGAAGGTGAAAAGACTACATGCATGATGATTGGTAATTTTCTTCTTCATTTCCCAATTTTTTCCTCTTTCAAGTGCATACTTTTGGGATATTTTATGTACATACGAAGAACAAAACGGAGTATTTTTGGAAGGGGGCGAAATTGGACTGATTGCCTTGCCGTCCTCCAACCCACCCTTTTTCCACGGCCTGTGGTAAAGGCATTACATGGGATTTCATTTCAGCCAATATACTTTCTCTATACAAAAGCTGTATTCAACAGCACGAGGATCTTGTAGAAAATCCAATAACCAGATTATTTACATAGTGGTGGGGAACAGGAACAAAGTGGATTTATATGTCAGAGCAGAGAATAGTCAACCCTATGTACAATGCAACACATTTTATTCGAAAAATTTTACATACGACACAATGACATTGTGCAGACTGATGTGTACTGAGTGAGTGTACTCTATGTACAAATTTGTCCATTTCTTTCTTCTGAAAACAGGATTTAAACAAAATCTTCCGTCTAACGAATTGCACGACGAAAAGCTAGACAAATAAATGCAAAAGTAAGTAGCCATAGTATCAAGTACACTATTGCATATGTGTATACTTTTTGACGGAAAACAAACCTACCTACCTACGTAAATATCAGAAAATACAATAAAAATGATGTCAGGAATGTAAAAGGATATAATGTTTGTTAGATTCACTACACATACATATCACTAGTAAGATACGTAGACGTGACGGAGATAAGTTTCACTTTGATAAAATGTTAAAACTATTTTCTTTATAAAACTATTAGGGTAAGGTAAGAAGACGCACAAGCCATAACATGCCGGTATCACATCACAAGAGAAAAAATTCGCAGAAAGGAGAGAAGGAAAAAGGGAAATGCGATAGAAACTTCATGGCTCCACCAAAGTAAAAGTACTTTTGCTCTGACGTCAATCACTCTAGCGAGACTCTTTTCCCCATAAAGAAAATGTATTAACCACTAATTTCCGTGCCTTCTTCAATTCTTATTGCCATTTTACACATGTAAATACAGACCCCACGCAATATCGAGAGGGAAAATGAAAACGATATAATGTATGTTTGTGGACAAACAAACATTACATATTATGTAGCACACGTGCAAACACTGCTTTTACCTGATCCGGTGTAAATTTCCGTAATCGCTCAATAAACACTGCGTTGACAAAAAACTTTCCCTCGCTACCTTCTTTTGAACAATACTAACTGTTATTACAACAATGTACATGGCAGTAGCAAAACAACATCTTATGATAATAAGCATCACACATGTAAAACTGTTGAATGTATTTGTTTGGGAGTCGCCAACTTACAAAGTAATAGTTCGTCTAGCAAAGTTCTAATAGTCGGGGAAAGGCCGACACAGTTTTCTAATGGCGTCATACAAATAAAAGTAATGAGTACAGTCATAAACAACAAAATACTTTCTCCCCTTCTTCAATGTGTCGGATTGTTGGCAAAGTTGGAAATGGGAAAAGCATCAAAGCCTCAGTCTATTCTATAGATTCTTTATTGCACTAAATAGATTTTAACCATCAACAGAACCGAAGAAACACCAAATCGAAATAGAGTCAAGCTTACAAAAACGTACAGTATTTTTTGCGACTACATAAAATGAACTAAATATAGTTTTTCCAATTAAATAAATTCCCTCGAAGAGATTATGAGATCGTGCTGCTGATTTTTTCTGAAAATTTAACTCATTAAATACGAACACAAACTATTTAACTCCTTACTTAATTGTACATGTGTACTAGTAAATGGTAGTATTTTTTTATTTGTAGTTAGGTGCGTTACATACACATTAGTTAAAAGGAAATATTTGATAATTTCGAGAGAGAAATTCACATTTTACTTGTTAGATAGAAGAGAACATAGTAATCTAGTTATTAATTCAAAGTGAAAGTGAATCCGAAGGCATTTATTGGTTGAACCAATCGAAACCGAAAGTCTTTGGTCCAGCACAGTGAATAACACTCTGTATTCCATTTACTGTGACGTCCTCAACCCTCTCATTGAGTGCAGTTGTGCGATATGGTTATTAGAAGTAGGAGAATGCCATTAGAAAAAGTCCCAACGGGTATGTAGGAAAGCGAAATTAGCAGGTTGTGTCCTACGTGCTATGGTGCGTAACCAAAAGTTTTTCCTGGGTAATGCCAATAACATTATGCTTCAAAATTGTTACCTTTTACAGTCAAGATATTGATTCAACCATCATCTAAATCTATGATTATGTTTTACGCCAAGTAGAAACGCAGAAGTTGCTTCCTTGGCACGTAATCCAGCAATAAATGCTCTTATCTCTGTAAATTAAGCTCCCATGTACACTGTAAAGCTCTGGAGGCTGTTAAACCACATCATCTTCTATAGAGCTTGAAATTTTCTATTTCCATATCAATTTGCTGAAACTAAATTAGTTCATGGTGAACCGACAGAATTCGAGTATTCTGAATGATAGAAGTAATGTGTAACTCTGTCATCTTTGTAGAAACAAATCTACTTTACATTTAACATTTGAAGAGTGAACCCATTTTTTCGCACGACTCAAGTCTAACATGTATAATGCATTATAAGAAGTTCGTTGGATTTTTAGTGGTTTTACGAATGCCATTTGATCAAGATGTACTTATACGCAAGTTGTTTCAATTCTTACTCGGGAGAGAGGAAAAGTCGCATTATGCAAGGCACGTTTTCCAGAGTGTAGCTTTTGTATTTCGTTCCGTTCCGTTTTTATGAGAAAATGTATGCTGCCAGCTTTTTTGTATGCGTGTTATGGTGGGAGCCGGCACTTCCTCGTTGTTTTCACTTTTGTACAATTTATTCCTCGATATAAAAATAATTCGGAAATTTTTGGAATTTTATTAATGTGGAGCAAGATTATGCGGAGATGCGGTACCTAGTGGGAATGCAGGAATTTAAAGCCGTAGTAATTTTGCCGTAACAAACGCTTTATCCCAATTATGTCAATTCTCTGTCAGGCAACTTTTGACTGGAATGTGCAAAAGTGGCCATCACATTCTATTTCTTTAATGAGCAAGTTACTTTGTCTAGTTGGTCTTCAACATCATCGAAGAAAACTTTACGATATTTATGATAATATCGACTTATGTGCATACGAAAAGTTCTTTTCTGGTTGGATTAAATTCGTTTACCTACTCGTAGTTCAAGGATAAATAGTTACCACTCGTCAGCATACTTCAGACAAAATCTATCACGCCTTTGTTATTGCATTTCCCAGCTTGTTGATGAGTTATACTAAAATACCGCGCATCACTATTACTTAAATCGTTAAACATAATCAAGACAGAAGTAAACTTTCAGGGAAAAGTTTAAGCAAGCATTTTACTAGGCCAAATCGGTATTTTCAGCTGAATAACAAAGAAAGACAACCGATCCATTAGGTCGGCAAAGTTTACATAAGAGAAAAGTTTAGTATTTCTTGGCTTGGCTAGAAAAAAAACTCCCAGAAGTTCCATCCTTTGATGTAAGATGTAAACAACTGGCAACTCTCATTTTTATTAAGAAAATATTAAAAGTTAAAATCAACGGTCCATACTGCCCTTGCTTAGCTGGAAACATGTCACCGTTGCTGCGACTGCAGCGCATTATAAAGCATACTATATAGAGTGTAGTGTATTGTGTATTAAGTACACTTTGGAAATAAAGCTGAATGTCATAACAAGGATGGGTACTGCATCTAAGGGCAAAGTGAGAAAAACTCGTTTTGAAAGCCGTACCAACCAACCATCTTAACCAAACCAACAGTTCGTAAGAGGATTTATGTTTTACCTTCATCTTTAGATGTAATATTATAGAAAATTTAACAAGATTTTACATCTGTCCATTACACAGGACGTATAATCAGGATAAAAATAAAAAATAAGAGACTCGTAGAGAGTTCTTTGTCCAAACGATTTAAAAAATATGTATTTTCATTTCCACACGTTTAATTTTTGACCACGCACTCCAGACATGCATTGAGAATTTTTAGATTGCATAGCAATAATTATCATAAACGAGGATACATTGTTGTTCATTAAGGTGGTGCATTGTGGTATTCTTTTAAGTGGGGCAAATCATGTACAAATTAAAACGAAGGTCGTTCCCGCTACTGGGCAGGCGAGTGATATCACTTTAATAATGTTCGTACATGCATTCTGAGTTCGGTCGGTAAATGGCAGTAGTTTTCGAGGAAAGCGCAATTCATAAATCCACCTTTCTGACTTCCCTAGTTTCATTAAAATTAAGCGAGCATACTCTTATGCTTTTGGATGCAGTCGTTTTCCTCCATTTCCCATATTACTGCAACGAATCTCTTTAATATGACAAATTTACTTACCTCGTGAGACGAACGGGATCATCAAGCCTTATTTTTTCTACGCATGATAAAACCTAACTTTTTCAGTCATTTTCTCAGATTATTCAAAAACTTTTAATTGTTTCGCAATCTATGTAAGTTTATCCGATCATCAGACATTTATAACATAGCCGGAACATGACATTTGTACAAAACAGTACGAATCAGTAGGGAAGTTTTAAAAAACTTCAACAACAGCAGAAGGAATAGTAGGGGTAGCTTCCGTATTGATGAAAGGTCGGTATAAAATTTCAGCCATAACAAATATAATCAATATATCTAGCCGTTAATAAAGGATGACGTGAATATTTTCTGCTCTTAGGTAGAAAATAGGAACTGCTGCAACTGCATGTTCATTAAAAATATCAGGTTATGTTTTAGTAATACGAGACAATGACAATAGCAAAACACTTTATAATAATGGGGCATTCTGTTCATCGCCATCTCGCCAAGGTATCAATTTGTACTTATTTAATTAAGTTGGCTTGTTAAGTGAAACACAGCTAAGAATGTCACACTCGGAAGAGGAAATGCCTAGATATTTTCGCCCTGCTTACATTATATAATTCAGTTGCGGTCTTCAGGTAAGCGTTACACAGGAAAACGAAATGCTAGTTTAAGGAGCAACTTCTGTAGTCAATATCATGAAATACAAAGCGTCCTGTCCGTCATGTAGTTAGGCGGACTGCTTTCTCCAAAATTGTGGTGAGCTTTGCTGCTCGTGAGAGAAAATCTGAAAATCTACTTCAACCAAACTTAAGTCGCATTCTTCTAGCATCTTGGTTTCTGTCTTGTTTATTTTGTTACAACGAACAACGAAGCAGTGGGAGTGAAATGGTGACACGATGGAAACCCCTTACAAGTACTTACATGTCGTGTAGACAGTTTGGATTTAGATTACGAGCATTCAATCGGAACTTTGAAAGGCTGTATATTATGATGTTCCCTATATTTATATCGGATAAAGTATCTTATGTAGCTGAGAGTATAACCTGCAAGAAAGATCACAAGTTACTGTATAAAGTTGTGAAAGTGAATATGTTCTGTGAGTGAACACAGTAGCACAATTGAGTGGATAGATGAAAAGACCATTTAGTCTTCTCCACCACATAGAAAAACATCTTCAAATCAAACGGTTGTGTATGAAAAGACAACAAGACTTTTTCTAACTGTATTAAACCCATTTTCTCTTTATTGTGTGTGTGTGTATAAACACGCATACGCACGGTATAGTTGCATGACAGTGTGCAAAATGGCAAAACGTAATATTTTCTTCTATAAGGGACGTGGTATGGTACTTTTGATTGGATGGGTGAAAGCAACCTTACCTTAACAACAAAACCGAGTGAAAATGGAGTGCGACTTTTGGACTTGCTTTTATAGAGATACGAAAACGAAGTAATGTGATAATGGCGCCTTTCTCTCAGCGTTTCTACGAAATGTTTACTTGGTTTAGGAAATGAGATCAATGATCACCTTTCGTTCACCGTTAACTCCATGTACAGTCACAAAAGCACGACACTACAAGGCGGAAATTCTCTTATGTGATTACTACAACATGTGGTATTCACAGCACAAAAGAAAGGGGGCCGATAAAGAAGTATGCAAACTCCTCCAACAACATGGGTATCTGTATATAAAATCTGTAATTTGGCATGTGAGCAACAAGACAAATTTTTAATATCTTCAATAATCTTATACAAAAGGGCAAGTCTACATTTTGATCATATTTTCGAAGAAAGAAAATATGAAAGGGATAAAGGTATTATTTCATATAATTAGAACTGATTGGAATACCTACTTGAAACTGACGTCAAGATGAGAAAGTACGTAAGCAAATGATTAATCCCCATATCTGGCAAGTGTGCCTGCAATAACGTTTTGAATTAGGTAATAGTAATAACGTTGAACGACGTAATTGAATTAATGGAAAGAAATTGGGAAAATGCGTATTCGGGGCGTATGCAGAAAAGTGAGACTTTCACAGATTTGGTGAAACTACGTGTCTACGAAGTTGAAAGTTGAAGTTGTTAGCGGCATATGTGACGTGATGAAATTCGTCCACGAGTTGTCTTGCAGTGGTTGCGCGGTTGCCTTAATTTTTTTACAGATTACTTTTGCACTCAACATAAGTAAGATTGTATGAAGTCAAAAGATGATCCTTTTTAGTAGGTAAGCAAAAACCTAACCTTTTGGTAATGGAATTTTTGTCATGTGCTACCGTAAAATGTTTGTGCTTCAACAATCATTACTTGAACTTTTACCTTAGTACAAAGTAATAAAATAATGCTGATAGTAGGAGTAGTAATAGTAACTGTAAGTAGGAAATATGAGTGGCTAGTGGATACCTACACAGGGGACATGTCTACTACGAAGGCATTTTCACTAATTTTGTCTACAGTATTGAATGACAATATCTCTTTGGAAAGTATATAGTATCATTTGAATAATATTAAATTCTATTTTCTCAGCATTCCATTTTTTGGTAACTCTGTATGTTTGATGTTTGCCTAAAATATTTACATATTGTCCGATTTATTTTGATGCGTAGTTCTACACTTACTGCCAATTGTTTAGTTAGGCCATTCGGTCATTTTTCGACTATAATTTCCGTTTCCTTAGATATGATCATCACTTTTGATTGTAGTGCGTATAGGGAATCGAATGTATGAGCAACGACAACAGATGCCTATTCAATTTTTCAGGATTAAAATGGCGGAACACGTACTATTATAGCTCTATTCCTGCATTTCAGAATTCAATTTTCAGAATTTTTTGTCATTGTTCTTAGATCAAAGGGCACTATAAGTATAAATTTAGAACTGTGTTAGAAATGTTACACAAAAGTGATTAAGAGTAAACTTGCTAATTTATTTGAAATTTTAAAACTATTTCCATTTATTTATAATTTAAATATTTTCTGTATATAGAAATAACCATTGGACAGGTCTGTGAAATAATGACTCTACAACTTCCTAGAGAGGTTGGTATGGTCAAAATGCTGTAACTGACAACACGTTTTAACGTGATTGATCTATATTTAAAATGAAAAACGTATTTAATTATAATTTATATATAATTATAGCATTTCCGTAAATTTGTATTTTTAACAATTTCACAAAATATTTAAATAAGCAAATCAAAGTATTTAAGAAAAGTCAGCGGGATAATAAAATTACGAAACGTCCTTCTAAGTGCCATTTGAAGTTAAGCAGAAGAAAGTTTTTTCCCTTGTGGGTTATAGTAGAAGGGATAACTCTAAAGTCATTTATGTGTTATCACATTTTCATCACCAGTCAGACTGATAATGATATTAGAAGTTTATAACTAACAAAAAGTTTGCTTGTAGGCCAACTTGACGCTGGAGTTGTAATGAATTTTGTCATCTTCTTTATATACTCACAAGAATTTCTTCGTACATAAAAAAAATTACTAGTATATTTTAAAGAACACATTCAAAAACTTACATGCAAGATTATAAAAAAAATTGTAAGCATTGTCTGAAGCACTTCTTCGCTTCTAAAACGTTTCAGGAATTATAAGTCATTTTTCGTGTTCCTCGTTCCAATTAATGTCAAAATTAGCTCTTCAGCCATTCCGGTATCAACTTAATCCACTAGCGGTAGTTAAACTCGATACTGTTGTCGCATATGTATGGATCACCAAAAACCTTTAGGTATAGAACATTTTGTTTAACTTTAGGGACATTTAGGGACACTTAGGGTTAACCAAGCTGGGCTAAACTTGATACAATTGTATAACTCATCACGATGTATGAATTTTCACCTATAATTGTCATTTAAAAAATATTGTTGACCCACCGGAGTGACCCCAAGAGGTCCTGGGACACTGGGGGGTCGATCTTCTAAACGTGGTCTGGTTCGTATGTATCGTTTCCCGATAACACAATTTGAAAATCCCTTTTCATTCGAAAGTTAGAGCGCAAACGGACAGACAGGGTCGCTCAGTAACTTACATTACTCCGCATGTAAGTTAATAATGACCTTCTATTTTGTCATTACTATATCTTAAACTTTTATGTCGTATGTATTGGGTAAATATGATGGTTTAAAAATATACAAAATATGGAAGAAAATATGCAAAAAACAATCGTTATAGTGTGCCGTATTTACTGCAAAAAAATCAAAAACAAATGTTTATGAGTTTCCAATTATTCTGTAATTACGGATTGTGTTTCTCAATATTTTAATATTATATTTCAGTTTTGCTTACAAGCAAACTTAAATTTCTATTTCATTTACACTGCGGGATATACGGCGAGTGCAGCAACCTGCCGTAGAATTAGCTTCTGTAACTATTTTCTCCATAGATTCTATTAAACTGCCCTTGCAGTTTTTAATGATCACATATAATGTTTATCCCTTTCATTGCAACCAGGTTTTTGCCATGCAATTTCGTTCTAACTTTAAAAAAAATCAAAACCACTTCTCAAAAACGACTAACTTTCATTTCAATTTGTATTAATTGCAATCCTGCAGTAACCTGCAATCGCTTGTATAGTGTAAATAGCCAAATTATAGCGTTATAATTCTTCTATCTTTCAATTTACCTCAGAAACGACTATTTTTCCTGCATATGTAATTATGCATGAAAACGCCAAAATATATTAAATATGCAAAAATAAGTACCTCTCAAATAACTTATTTTTGCATGATATGGATGCATGGTTAATTAATCTTACATTGATCAGTGCACGCATTGAAAACATGCATTTGCATAAAAGTTTAAGGTATAGCCATTACTGTCCATGTCCAAACATTCCCTGCACTGCATGATTACATGTATACTTCAGACTCTGAAATTCAGAGTGTATTGCCATTGCAACCTTACTAACACGAAAAAATGCATAAACTACCTACTTCCATACAAATTTGGTTTCGGATATTTTCTTACAAAAGTGAAGAAAAAAATTAAATTAAATTATAATTCCCTTCAACCCGAAGCAGAATCGAAGGAAGCAGTAAACATCAATTCAATTGGTAAACTTTGGTGCTGATCATGTTTTCTGTTTCTGCAGCAGATATCCGTCCAGTCAATTGGGGCATCATAAGCAACAGACGAATCTATTTAAATAACACGTTACCATCATTTTCAGATGAGTTAGCATTCCTGAAACCGGAGAACCATTTTTCGATTAACGTCGTATTATTTTCAAATTTAAGAAACTTGTAGAAGACCATTAATGAATACTAATTGTATAGTTGCCACATTTGTAGGTACAAAATTCCACCTTTTCCGGGTGAAAGTTGCTAAAATCCAACAAGCACGCTGACGAATGCATGTATACTGGTGGAGACATGAAAAATAGTACAAATATTAAGCAAAAATATAGAAAAGGGCTGTTTTCATATTTCTGAAATTCCATTAAAGAAAATAACTAATTTATGAAATCGCAAATTCAACACAGTTAAAACTGTAGATACACATTAAAACAGAACATGTTACATTGTCTCCTGAAGGCTCAACTTTTTCTGGGAAGTTTATCGTTGATTGAAGCAACTTATGTTGTGCAACAACTTGCCCTTCCCGTTAAAATGTAGTAATCCACGAAGTTGTTTACATATTATATTATTAATAATTTTCATTCGTTTCACCTTATATTAAAATGTATGTCAATGTTACAATGCAACTTGCGAAGTTTGACAGGCTGATCTAGTTAATTTTATGCCAAACCAAAATGAACAATACTAGGAGGCGTTCCTTTCATGTATTAAACGTAAAAAGGAGCAAATTATAACAAAAATAACATTTAGAGTACCAGACATTTAGCAATTAACGACTGTATGTATATTCATAAAGGAAAATTGTATTCTTGGTATCAGTTTATTTGATGTTTAGAGTAACTCATAATCAAACTAAATGCCCAGAAAAGATGCAATACAGAACATAAGCTTGTTTGGGAAATGATACTCCATGTGATTGTCAACCGCATACCTTGGATGGTCGCTGCGAACCATGTGGAAATTCTACACGTTACATATACACAACTCAACTATCACAATGACTATAGTTGAATCATTCGTGCTTAGTCTTGGAAAGTGATTGCAAAAAGACATCAAACGCTTTGTTCCGACTAAATTATTATTACACGGAGAAAGTACAACATCGGGTGAGTATTAGAATTTACGCATTCAGCGAACACAATTACAAAAGAGTTGCCTATCTGTCAATGCCAGAACCTATAACATTGTAATTGTAACAGTAGGTCTGTTCAGATGAGACATATGACCTATATGGCAACCGCAATGTAATATATAACATCAAAGAGTACAAAATTCTCGTAATTATGCATCCAGAATTTTGTATTATTACCTATATGCCGTCGGTTTGCCAATCAATTTAATAACATTCCATGCAGAAAAGTTTTCGTAACACTTTCACATGATAGTTGCAAAATATGTATAAAATCACGTGCTGTAATCATATCTTAATATTAAGTTTTAAGCCGCAGAATTATAGAAAAATTCAAATTATTATTATGAGACGAAGTCTCATATTGGTTTTACGTTGTCCGTCCGTCCGTCCGCGCGATAACTCGAGAACGGATAAGAATTTTGAAATTCTGTTTATCGGGAGGTTATAGGGAATCCTCGTCGCATGTTAACCTCCCCTTTTGGAGACTTATCTCAAACCGGAAGTGGGTCAAAAGGTCAAAGGTCAACTTTTTTTAAATGAGACCCGGGGCTTAAATTTGGTGGAATGATACATTGACTCATCCTTATCACAAATACCGAGTTTGGTGCTTATCGGTCAAAGGGTTAAGGCACCAGACCAGGACGAAGTTCACCATAAACAGATGGCGATTTCTCAGAAACTAATAGGAATTTTGACATTCTGTTTTCTGGAATCTATAGTGGGTCAAAGACTCTTGCCGTACACAGACTTTGGAGTCTGAGGTCAAACCGGAAGTGGGTCAAAAGATCAAAGGTCAACTTTTTTTAAATGAGACCCGGGGATACTTTTGGATCTATTTTGTTGATTCTGCTTTACTTCGTCTCATTTTTAAGCCCGTGTTTGAAGGGTTTATTATTCAACAGTTTTTTTTATTCTTGTCGTATTGTCGTTCCTTCTATAGGCCCTACATCCTCAATTCCCCAATCGCAAATGTTTGTACTTGCCTACACCGGATTTTTTAAAAAAATTTCAAATAACGGGGATACGTTTTCCGTCTATGATTTTGTGTGCGTAGTGCGGTGCGTAGCACATCAATAAAATCAGTACAAATTTGTATGTTTGATAAGTGTGGTCTTCCAATTCACCGTCATTACATTTTTCTTCACGATGACCATAGTTTTTATTCAAGGTCAAGTTCCATTATAATGAAGAGCTTCATAAATAAGACGTTTTCCGAAAGTTCCAGTAACAGAGATAAGGTCTGTCTCATTAGTATATCCCGTTTCGTAAAATTGCAGTATCTCGGAACTGGCATAATGAATTTCAGTGATTTTTATACAGCGTATTCACCACTTGGTTTGTGTATTGTGTACCAAGTACCAAGTTTCAGGTCATTCCATCAATGCTGACCGGAGATGTGCCTATTTTAAAAATATTTGCCAAATGGGGGTGTCCAAAAAGGAATCCCACTTTTCAAAAAAAAATGCACCAAATAGGAATAAAATGTCGTAAGATCTGTCCAAATCAACGCGGATAAATTGCGTTAATGCTTTTACACTAAAACCTGATATGTCTATTGAATTTGGAAAAAAGCAGCATCATCGGGTCTGAGGAGGTACCCCATGGCGCACGATGTACCGTCCGAAGTGGGACATCCCAAATTTTTTTTAATTAAGGCAATCTATTCACCTTACTGTCTCAAAAGGATGGTTTTGAGATAGTTTAAGTGATATTTAAACCTTTTAAATATCATTGTTTTTCGATGATGCTAATGATAATTATACGGTTCTTAGGTTAGGCATTAGAGTCAGGCAGGGCCACTCTCGGGTCGTTATTATCACCGATCCTCATCTTCATTTGCTTCATTTCTTATTAAATTTTCCCATGGATTGTAACTAAAGAGGGATCACCGGAGCCAACTTCTCTCAGAATCGCTTTTAATTCGCATTATAATAGCACTTAAGGTCTGTCCGGAAAATAAATCACATTTCTTTAAATTGTGATATCTCGGAACTGGATTGTCGTATTGACTTGGTTTTCGCCGAATGTGTTTGCCTACATGTCTC
>JAHZNE010003469.1:0-11090 GCA_027744055.1 Callyntrura sp. NNG-2020
GGAAAGGCAAAATCCGGTACCGGCACAACTCTGTTCTTAATAAACATGATCTCTAATTTATCATTGCACCAAATTTGATCCTGGGTCTTATTTAAAAAAAGACATTTCGCCTTTGGACCCATTTTTGGTTTGGCATGACACTACAAAGTATGAATTAATCAAGAGTCTTTGACCCACTACTGTTTCCAAATTGCCAAATTTTTATTAGTTCCTGAGAAAATGCCACTTTTTCGTGCTAACCTTTGACCTGCCCGTGCTCTATAACCCTTTGACCGATAAGCACCTTTTGACCCACTTTCGGTTTGACCTGAGGCTCCAAAGTTTGTGGACAGCATAGATATACTATAGATTGCAGAAAACAGAATGCCAAAGTTCCTATTGGTTCCGGAGAAATAGCCACCTGTTTATGGCGACCTTTGATCTCTTCTGATGCCTTAACCCTTTGACCGATAAGCATAAAACTCGGTATTTATGATAAGCATGAGTCAATGTATCATTCCACAAACTTTGAGCCCCGGGGTCTCATTTAAAAAGAGTTGACTTTTAACCTTTTGACCCGTTCACATGGGCCGATGATTCCCCACAACCTTCCGAAAACAGAATTTCAAAATTTCTGTCCGTTCACGAGATATAGCGCGGACGGACGGACGGACAGCTTAAAACCAATATGGGAGATTCGTCTCATAATAATCTACCAACAATTTTCTAAAATCTTTAAACACTCGTGTCGGCAACTGTTTTTCGTTTCATTTCAAGACCAGCAAGGACACAAAGACCTGCACGGAGAAACAAAGCGTAAAGCGACTAAGAATGACAGCGGCAGCGACTAACGGGAAGATGGCGAAGGCGCCCGAAGAAAAAGACAAGCTTACTAAACTGTTAACGGAATCGTCTTTTGTGTCAGGCCATCAAGGGAGAAATGTGCCCTTAGAAAGTATTCCGTGGGTGGACTACCCCTTGCTGCAGGAGGGTGTTGTCCTGTACGAGCAAAGGTATTCGCTGGTCATGTTTGCAATGAACGTGGGGTTGTTCCTGGGAATTGCAGTGAAACCTATTGCTGCCGTGTTTTTTCGAGTGGGGGGACTTCACGATCCGGAGGCGGCATTCCAACGCATACTAAGAACGTTAGCGGGCGTCGAAAAGTATTTCCAAGTGATGCTGGACCCTGTGGAAGCGAAGAAACATGTGGATAAACTGGGAAAGCTACACGCTATTGGAGCCACCAAGAAAATGAACATTTTGCAAGGGGACCTGCCCCTTCCGGAAATGATAGAACGTCACACCCGAGAACCGTGGAAGAGGGAGTTGGCGGCGGCCCTGAGAAAAGATTTTGAAAATGTCCGCTCCACCCACCCTCTTCTTCCAGAGGAGCAGGCAGCCTTGGACCGAATTTTGGTGTGGAATCCGCCCGTTTTCATTAGTCAGTTTGATATGGTGATGACGAGCTGCGCGGGATTTTTAACGATGTACCTGTCTCCTCAAATGTTCGGAATGAAAGATCGGAATCAAGAACTACAAGGGCTCGTGCACTTATGGGCGGTATTTTCCAAGCAATTGGGCATCCAAGATGAATTTAACCTTTGTCTCCACGCAGACCCTGTCGTGATGGAAAAGATCATGAGGAATCTACTGCTCTCTTGTTACAAAACGATCGACGAGACCATCATTACCTTCCAGGATGCGTGGGTGACCGCACTCGGGAAGCACCTTCCCTTGTTCACTTACAAGGGCATGTTATACGCGTCCTTGAAAATTGTTTTTAAGGACCAATTTCCCGCCACCCACACAAAGGCCCTGATGAGCTGGAAGGATAAACTGTGTGCTAGGTGGATGCGTCTATTAATTTTCCTCCTAGCAAATGTCCCTGGACTCATTATAGTAGTCAACTGCATTTTCAAAATGTGTCTTAACGACTTATTTGAACAGCACCTCAAACCTGGATCCCGTCAAAAAAAGATGCAGAATTAAAACAAAATTTATCAATTAAAATATAACTTCTATTGAAACTTACTAGGTAGACTATTGAAGGGTTGTGTATTGAAATGAGGGGTTCCTTGTCAGTTTTTGTGGAAAATCAAAATACGGTTTCGTTTTTTAATCCTTTTTTTAAAAAAGAAAATGGATTGCATTGTAAAATGATTATTTAGATCAATTACGCATTTTAAAGTTGAATAATAAATAATTTCAATACATGAGTCATGTTTACACTTTTGCCTTCTACGCGGTCATATGACGGTCAAAATATTTTTTTTAAACAATACAAGATCATAGTTGCATTACAAGTTATCAGCAACCGCGTCTTCTCCCCAAAAATGGGTAGCAACGTCTCTGCAACAAAGTGCATCCCTGCCCTACAAGGTAGCCTATCACTACCGCAGCTGAGACACGCAATCTCGTTCATGTATCTCCTATCTCCCGATTTTGATTACCCACCTCGCATCCGACATAAACAGAGCAACACCAGCATCATCATCATCAGCAGCAGCAGCAGCATCGCTGGCTTTTCGGTGTTGCTTGCTTGCTTCTCCCTTCGCCCATACCTCGCTGTATATTTGCCCTTGTGCATTAAAGGTATATACTAATAGACGGTTTCAGTCGCAATATCTCAAATACATTACAAGACATCTCGAATTGTATATTTTTTTTTAGCTTGGCTATATACCTATAAACACAGTTACGCCGTATATATGAATATCTTGATACGTGTGAATCTGTAACATGTTATGGGTGCAACCTTCAGCATGAAATTTGAACATTTAAAATACCGCATTTTTTAAGCTTTTCAGAACATGTACTACCACGTGGTCATGGATTGGTAGTACATGTTCTGAAAAGCTTAAAAAATGCGGTATTTTAAATGTTCAAATTTCATGCTGAAGGTTGCACCCATAACATGTTACAGATTCACACGTATAATATCTTGTTGGTGTGTAACCATAGCAAGGGTATCCTTGTAAGGCTAACCATAATAGGAGTACTGCTCTGCCGTGTGTGTAGAAAGAAACTGTTATGTAATTATATACAATAGTCACATATTTAATTACCCAAATCCTACAAATCCCGTATTTTTTTTAGTCAGCGCCACTCGTCGTGAGATTTTTACGCTTTGACAAGGTACAGGTACGAGCGAGTTGGAGGAGCGAGGGGCACCACCAGAGTGAGAGAAATTAAATTGAGAATTTTACCAGTTTAATAAAGTGTCTGGAGAGTTTAATTGTTGGCGGGGTAAATAGAGCAATTTTGAGGGAAAATGGGTAGTACAGGATTGTTCCGTGTTGCTGTTTCTTTGGGTAAGGAGGGAGAGAGGAATTGTAATTTTGTGAAGAGTGGTTTAATTGAACAGCTGTTTATAAATTTTTAAATGATTGTCGTTTGTGTGGGGGTAGAAGACGTACAATTGCGAAGGAAATAGAGGGCCCCCACAGGGCGAACGGATCTCTCCAGGAGCAAAAGTGATGATGGAAGAAGACTACCCGGATTTTTTTCAAGTTGGTCCAATTAATTTTGACGCTGAGTTAGAATACTACCAGTGGAGTGGGGAGGAGTACCCGGACAGGAGGAAAGTTGTAATTCCTACGGAGTTATTAGCAGTAGAGGGGGGAAAGGACAGGGGTAAACATAGAGACTCTTCGGGTGTGTCCAGTAGTGGAGTAAATTGTAGACGAGAGAGTGCCAGTAAGAAGGCGACCGGTGGAAGAGGGAGTAATAAAGGAGATCGAGTGGTTCCCGTGGTTAAAAGAGAGACGAACGTGGAGCCGCAAGTGTTTGGAGATTATACAGAGAGCAAGCCAAGTTTTACGGAGGACGAGGATGATAGTGGGAGTGACAGTGAGGACGACGCCCAGCTAGGAAACCGTTTTACGAGACTGCCTTGTAAGTTTTGTTCCTTTTTGGGGGAGTCGGAGGAAGCGTTGGCGCTCCACGAATCTTTGGAGCATTCAAAACCCAGCCAAATACTGCAAGGTTTGGGGCTACCCAAGAGTGACCATCGGGGTCAACGTCGACGGCGGTTGTACTACTGCGCCCGATGCTCGTTTGTTGGAAATAGTAAAAAGCGGTACGTTAATCACCACTTGGCAGTGCACCAGGGGGTGGAGACACCGGGGAGAAAATACGAGGGCGCTTGGGTTAAGTTGGAACCTAGTTCGAGTTGCAGTCAGGATATCCAGCGATCGAGTGATGGTATGATCAGCGACGCCGAGAGTCGGAATACTTGTAGGGACTGCTACAAAAAGTTTTATTACTTGAAGCAGCTGTGGTCCCACCGTCGGGAGTCGTGCGTGCTGCGTCATACCTTCATCTGGATAGCAGACTGTCCGGTGACAAATTGCGATCTGAAGTTTGAATCCGTGTCGGATTTAGACTACCATTTGACCATCCACCATTCCAGTGATAAGTTGAAAGGTGTTACCGTCAAGTGCTCCATGTGCGACTACAATTGTCTCGGTCAACGGGGGTTGATCACCCACATGGCCACTCACACCCCGCCTCAGCCACCACCCCCACCGGTGGTGATCCCTAACCCCGGGTTGAATCCCGGGATACGCGGAGAACATCCCCCGGGAAACTGGCCCGGTTTCCCGTGCACCGTGTGCACCAAGCGCTGTTCTACCAAACAATCCCTGCAGGAGGGATTTGCGTACAAGCACGTTCTTAAGCGACACGAGATTCAAATGCACCCCCAAAACGGCCTCGGTCTGGGGAGCGTTATCCCCCGAAGTGGCAGCAACTTCCCCCTCAAAAGCCCCCTGTTTCCAGACGTCGGCTCTCCATCTTCCAACGACATGAAAGATCTGAAAACAGGCGAGTTCCAGTGCGACCAGTGTTCCAAACACTTCTCTTCCAAGCAAGCTCTCCAAGTCCACACGCGACTCCACACCGGCGAGCTTCCCTTCACTTGCCGCATTTGCGGCGAAAAATTCCGCTACCGCCAGTTCCTCCGGAGTCACGTCAACGAGAAACACAAAGACGCTGGGGTCCAGGACCTGCCTCGACCCTACCGCAAAGCCCAAGAAAGCGGGGGCGGCAGCAGCAGTAGCAGCAGTGGTGACGGAAACATCGGGCCCGGCTCCACCAAATCCTGGCCCGGTCTTCCCCCTAAACCCCTCCCTAAATACCCCTGCCCTCAATGTTCCAAAACATTCTCCACCAAACAATCCATGCAAGTTCACCTCCGCGTCCACACGGGAGAAATGCCCTTTTCCTGCTGGGTCTGCGGGGACAAGTTCCGGTATCGGCACGTTCTCCGCAGTCACGTCAACTCCCGACACGGCCAAGAGGGCGTCCAGGATTTGCCCCGGCCCTACAACAAAAGCAGCAGTAGCGTAGAATCTTCCGGTCGTGGCAACAACTAAAAAAAATGTCAAAACTCCGGAAATTATGCTAAAAAAATAAAAGTGGAAATTATTAACTGTATTTTATACAAAAAAACACCTTGTAAATGTATTAATTATTGTAACTTTAATTTAAAAAAGCAATGCTATCCCTAGTCTTCCTACATCACCACAAGATCCCTCTTTCCTTCATAAATTATTACAACAACAAAAAATTATTTTACAACCTTTTCCCCTATACTCCTTGTTTGCGCGCCTACAAATAAATCATTATATACGATCTATCTGTACTCAATCAGGATAGCAGAGATATCTACCCCGTGTAAAAAAACGGCTATTTACCAGTCCTTCTCAAACAACCAGTAAACAGCTGCTATAAAAATAAAAATATTTGTAAAAACGACTTGTTTTTTTTGGAATTTTGCAATTTATTTATAAAAAGTACACACAGCAACATCTACATTGATTATACTCACAGCATATAATAATATTCACTTATCATCATCATCATCATGTAACTATATAGGGATAATAATCCTGAATTATTTCACGACTCTCTGGTACACGGTTATCAGACATTTAAGGTATACAGAGTATATATATTTGCTTATCATCCACGTTTTTGTACACGTTACAAGAAAGAAGAGATCATCTATATCACCACCACGACCACACGCAATACTGATAATTAAATATATCTTATATCCTCATTTCTTCTCGGTATCCACCACGCACCATCAACCATCTACACATCCCATCTCAACACCCGCTTTTCCTCTTCCGCCCACGCCACCACCCCCGCAAAAATACAGTTTCGACCAGACTTTTAAGTTTGGTCGCCTTTAATTTCCCTGATGTGTGTGTGTATCTGTATTTATCTACGTCGTAGAGAGGAAGGAAATATATTTTTTCTACTGTTAAAATTGTATGTGTAATTGACTAGACTGTGTACCCAGGCTAAAAAAGACTACGGACTGTACATACTATACATCAATATAATTTGATAAATTCGCTTTTTGGATGACATTACTACATTTGGAAAACTTTGTTCCGGTTTTGGTAGACGCGAAGGAATGCATACACATTTTTAATTTTTACTACACGACTAGAATACTACTTTTGGTTAAAACTACCCTTTTTTGATTGTTGTCAGGCAACTAAACGTCTAATTTCAGTAATTATACTACAATCATAAATAATGATTACTAGTGCCGTCACACAAATACACACAAGTCTACTAACTTAACCTATTATAATAGTTTGTTATTAACAGACAATAATACGATTATTTTTTTATTTTGATTATGTACAATATATATTCCATCGGCTCCCACCGGAACTCCGGGATATATATATTCCGAAACAGTGAGGACTGGCAACCTGCAGTATCGTTATACACTTCTGCATAGTAACAATAAGTTACATTTTAGTACACGATAATACGGTAGTAATAAATAATATATATATATAAATACGGCATTTTTGCAAACGTAACTGGAAGCGGAAAGTTGCACAATTTTAAAATTACACTGATTTTTACACAATTTTAATTTTTAATATTTCGTAAATTAATTATTGTGGCTACCAATCTACCTCTACTACCGGATACTACTCTCACCCACACTCTCATTACAGATTACAGAACTCTAGAACTAGAGAAAAATCAACTACTTTTAGTTTCCATCATCAACCCTAAAATCGCACGCAGCCGATATTATAAATATTTGACATTCTCAAAAAAAGTAATATGACGTAAACATGGTGAGGGTAACATCGACCTTAATATGCTTACATAATCTCTATATTACTATTACTAGTAATACCTATCGGTAGCAACCTAACCTAAGTAACCTAGCAGATCTGGCACCGTGACCTAATTCGGATTCACCTTTGACACGTTAAATGGACAAACTGGAGAAAATTGAGAAAGGTGGAAAATTATTTTTTTAAATTTAAAAATAGCTGTAAGTGAGAACAACCTTTGTCCGCGTTGTATTTGGCATAATGACTAGTTGTGCTACAAAAAGTAATCTCAAAAGTAGACATGATTGAGTATCGTTCCAACCCACAACGTGAAATGGAATTCATTAAAATTAATTAAAAACAAAAAAAAAATGCATTATACAAAAATATAATGATACAAAATACGAATGAAATTAAAATTACAGGATGGATGACGGGATTCATTTTGGCACCCCCTATTTTGGGATAACATGTTACCATATTTAGTAAAGCAATGCAACCCCTAGGAAACGAATGATACACAAGCGTAGTATTGACGCCACAGTAACAATGGAACATTTACTCTGCCCCTCCCTTCATTGCCATCGCTACCCGCTGTAGGTGCTCATCATATTCCCGTCTGGTGAACACCCTCCGCTTTTCCGGGAACGACTGGGCGTTGAACAACTCAAAGATTTTGAGATAGGGCAAAACAGTCCAAACATTGGACTGGTACAGTTGGGAGCCTACGGTGCTCTCAATGTAGGGCCACCGGATGTACTTGGCAATCTGAATAATTTCGGACTTCCTGATGGAAGCTAAAGTGTCGCCGTAAAACATATCTTCATCCTCCCTCGTGTTCCCCTCATGTCCAATGATGAGTCTTTGAAGAAAGGGGAAAAAGAGGAGAAAATCGTAAGCGATGATTTCACTCGATTTACTGACCAGCTCCAACGTTGTGAGGGTCGCGGTGCAAGTGCTTTTTCCCGGGAGGTTCATCAATTCTTGCTTGCAAAATTTTCGACAGTAGCCCGTCTCGAGCCTGATACGGACCCAGTCCAGCTTGGGAAAGTTGTTGGTGAGTTCCATCATGGAGGAAAAGTGGCGCCCATGCTCATCAAAGACAAGAGACAGTTTTCGTAAATTAGGTGCCTTTAGAACAGTTAAGCTTTCAATGATCTGATCGGTGAGCCCGGAGTTGACCTCGAGCTCCCTCAACTCTGGCCACTTGTAGTGAGTGTACGGAATATGATTCCAGAGTTGTACTGACAAGTGCTTCAGCTGTGGGTAGTAACTGTCAACTAGTCTGTCCTGAATTGGGAGCACGTGCGGGTTGACGGTGAGGATCGTCAGTTTCTCAAAGTGAGGACGGCGGGGGTACAGTCCAGTCTCAGCAATTAATCGACCGAGTCGACATTTTCCAAGAACTTTCCAGTCGAGATCCGCAACCAGACTTAAGCTTCTCAAGTCCGGGCATAGATTCATCACTTTGGTGGTGAGCTTGTAAAATTGCAATGGGTCTTGGGTGTCCAAAGCGCACTCCACACGAAGATACCAAATGTGACGCCCAAAATCGTGCAAAAAGCGTGAGGCGTCCATCATGAAAGTGTTCCAAGGGTCGGGCGGAATGTTTGTTTCTGTAGAGGGATTTTCCTGCAAGTGAACAGCCCTTCCCATAAAGGGATTGCGGGGATGTTGCCGCATTTCCTCCCGAAGTCGCTGATTGTCGCGAAGACGAAATGTAATAGAATCGTGGGAAGACTGGACGGATCCAGATTCCGACTCGGAGGCAGATTCACCTCCTTCCCCGGCCTCCTCTTGCTTGGGGGGAATGCCAAAGTGGTACTCGTCCAGGATGGGATTGTGGTTAATTGCAGGGACATTTACGGGGATGTCTTTAAACAGGTAAAGCTCTTTCATGAGAAGGTCATCCCACTGATTATCTTCTTTACCCGTCTTGACTGCGTAATGATTTTCCAAAAAGTGGTCCAATTCTGCATTCCATCGGCGACAAACCAAACGACAATTATAGAGGTCCCGGCGTCGAAGTTTGTTGAAAATTAAGGGGAAAATCTAAGTAAATAAAGAAGAACATTAAATTCCATCTAATTACTAATCGATCAATTCACTCACACTTCTTCTTATACCTGATCATACAACCACTGCGGCTTAGTCCCCTGCAAAATCCTGGCAAAAATCGGATTTGCCTTGGAGCAGCTAGCAATGTCAGTACTCTTTACCACATTTCCAAACATCAAAGCCCAAACCTACATTTGAACAATAAAACAACCACTTTAATTTCACTTTTTAATTTTGAAGACATACAGAGGTTACATTTTTTTAAATGGTACCTCCTCCGGAAACGTTCCCAATGGATTCCCATCATTTGGCAACTCCACCGGACCATTACCCTGGGCCTCCTCCTCCCTCGCGGGTGAACCTAACCCATACGGCAAATTCTTTTCCAGATTTTCCCTCTCCCGAGCCAGAAGCAATTTTCGAATCTTCTTCCGATACAACGCCTCCCTCTTCCCCATCTGCAACTGGGCGTTCAATAGCACCTTCTTGTACAACTCAATCCTTCCATTCTTCTCCCGCAGCTTCCCCGTGAATCCAGAACACATTTTCCGCAAAAAATTGGGGTTGTCCACGTCACTACTATTCCCCTGATCACTGACATCCCCCAATTCTCCATCCGAATCCCGATGCGGCTCCCCTGGTGTTATGGGTGGGGGTGAATAGGGTTCGTCCACTTCCCCCGACTCACAGGAAGAATCACTGGATTCCTCTAGGACAGGCGAGGGAGGATTAGCATTAATTTCCATATCCATATTTATTTCTAATTTTACTCCCGCACTCACGACACCACTGTTAATTACTAAATTGTAATTTGATTTAAACCCTTCTTCGTCTCTGTGATATTAACGGTAACAACATCGGTCTCTTAAAGTGTTAGTATTTCCCTGAAATCTCCAAACTACAAAAGAGTGGTGATATCATCGAAACTTCGAATCTTGGATGGAACTACAAGTAGTGTCAAAGTGATTGTCAGTCAGTCAAGATAAGGGTAATTAGTGGCAATTTATTATTTATCTTTTTTTTAAAATTTTATTTAACTTTTTTGATCCTACCTTCCCCTCACTCAGTCTCCTCCTTCTCCCTACTGCCTTCTTCATCATCTGGAGCTTTCTCCGTCTTTACTCTGGACAATTTCAGACGAACCCTTCCATCAGCAACAACTGGGGGCACTTTTGGATCTCTCAATGTCGACAAGGCCGTGCGTAGCAAGTAGCAAGAAGAGTCAAGAGTAGCTGTTCCCAGTTTTGCGTTGTTGTAGATGTACACTTTGTTCTTTCCAGCAGCAGAGTGCTTTTGGGCAGAAAGGCTTTCTGAGAAAGCTCAACTTGCTGTGCTGTGTTGCGTTTCTCTAATGAAAAACCCTGTTTCTACTAATTATTTTTTTGTACAAAAGGTCAATGAACCTATTCTCTGCATTTTCAGTAGTTTTCCGTTCAATTTTTACAATTTTTCAGTTTTCGAAAATTTTCCTGCTTCAATACAATTTTCTCGTTTACTGGACAAATGAGAAAACACGAGAGTACCTTTTTGCGGTTGGCGCAAAAATTCATTTTCTTCGTTTTGGTTGCACTGCAATGCGCCTAGATAAAAATAATAAATAAAGATGAGAAGTTCAAAGTTCAAAAAATGCCATCAATCAGCGGAAGCTTTCCTCGTTTTGCGGATTTGCATTTTTTCTTCCTTCAAATTAGTAATTAGTGAAGAATTTAAGAATTTTTTGAAAAATCTGAATTCGTAAAAGTTCAATCAATGTTGAAATGCATTTATTATTTATTTATTTACATATTGGTGTGCAATAATAATCATGATCGGATGGAACGTGATATTTTATAGTTAGGCCACAGAGCAGAGCGTCTTGGTTTTTTTTTAAAGACTTTTTTCGCCCACGATATCTGGAAGCGGATGCAAGACGTCGTCTTTATGTTCAGATAAATTGCATATTTTCTTTTGTTTTGT
>JAHZNE010003470.1:0-22287 GCA_027744055.1 Callyntrura sp. NNG-2020
GTTGTGTGTGTCGACTGTCGACCGACATGCCCGAAATTGTATGTCTACCAAAAATCTAGTTTACTTTCCTAGCATGTATAGGTAGGTATGTACTTTTTCCGTGTTTTACTTACTACAGCTTTTGTGTAGTTTGCAGGAAAATTGTGTAGTACTACGGCGATGGTGATACTTGGCCATATTCAATATTAGTGGTGGAATGTTATGTACGGAGGAAAGCATGTTTTCTATCCAGTGAAGTGACTACTACAAGGTATTTTTGAAGTAATAATAATAATATGTAACCTCGACCTTGGAAAAGAAACAGACACAGGTGAGAATTTAACTGTGGTTTACTCTTTCACCGTCACCACACAATACAGGCTGCAAGGAATCGTAGTTTCTGACCAATAAAATGTAAGTTTTGGTAATATACATAGGCAGTATTGAAAAAGTCATATTTTTCTTGTAGAAACCAATTTTGCTTTGAATTGTATCCTTGAGCTCGACAAATTTGAGATAAAAATGTAATCAGCAATGAAGTAAAAATATATTTCAAGTAGAAATTCTAACTTTTGCTGCTGTTTGAATGTTTGCTTGTTTCTGTTTCAGTATGGAAGGATCTAAATATTGCTAAATTGCATAATTTTCAGATTTTCGACGATATTGGATATATAGAATAAAAGCTGTTGATTACGGAGATTTGTTTGACTGTTTTGGATGCATCCCTATCTTCCAGCCTTACCACATAGACTGACTAGGTACTGCTAAGCACGCATTCTGGTTTAGCATTGTTAGTACTGAAAACCTGAAGAAATAACTCCACTCGATTGAATAAGTTGACGGAAGATTCGTTATCTACAATAGATTCGGGCATACGAAAGCTAAAGACGACGCCAAGTAATCCTCTATTACATCTTAATCGTGTGAATTAATTTTGAACACGGTTTGTGTGGATCATTTATCAGGTTTTATAATTTTAAATTTCAGGCGTTCAAACATTTAAACTTGATTGTCTTGTACTTGTAGTCATCTTCAGCTCATTCAAACCAGGATGGGTTGGGGCCAACCGGTGGCTGCAGGAAAGCGCGTTCATTCTAGTACCCACGAAAATAGTAGTACCCCGGATTCTAAGTCAGATCACGAAGAAATGTCTGATCCTCCTCCATATTGTAGTAAAAGGGCAAGGGAAATTTCCCCTGACGTAGAAAACAAATGTAGCAATGGGGTTACCTCTGAAGTTTCGTTGATTCATTCTGACGTTAATACGAATTCAAATTTTGGTGAGACATTACATTCAACATTTCAAGATTTTTGAAATTTCTATTGATCATGACGATGCCATTTAATAAAAAATGAAATCCGGAAATTAAATTAAAAAGTTGTTGCTTTTAAACCAAGATGTCAGCTGGTTACTTCTACATCAAAACTATACACTAAAGATGAATTCATATATGTAATACTTTGTAACTGTAGGCTCCTCTAGTTGTATGGATAACGCGCTTAAGGATATCGTTAAATCGGAAATTAATAAAGAAACCCATGATAAGAAAGTACATAATTGCGATAACCACTCCAACCTTAAAACACAAGAGGAAAATCAAATGCTCAATAGTGCCACAAACTGTACGGAATCGAAAGGCGGTAGTGATAGTGACGTCAAGATAAGAACCTCAGCTCTACGAAACCCAAAGTAGGTTAATAGTAACAATTTACAATTATGGATGATTTATTATTATTTATTTTTTTTTTATTTTACGGGCATTGTTTGTCGACAAAAGGACACTATGTATGAATGATGAAGATTGTACTTATAATTGTAATAATCGAACATTATTTATGATGCTTGCTTCCAGCGATTTGTCGTTAAACCCTAGTGGAAAGGTTTCTCAAAAAGGAGTTCGTGTCTCGCCAGTCCGCAAGGGCCCTAGAGTACTTGCTTCCAGACGTTTAACAAAGAGTGTACTGCATCGTAAAAATAGTGCACTGAAAAAATCCTCAACATCACAGAGTTAGTGTTATTATTTACGAAGATTTGATTTTTAGAAAATATTATTAGTAGCACATGTGAAAACAATGGATATTTATTTTTCGTTAGGTTTAAACAACGTTACCCCTTTGTCATGCCCTGAGTCAGAAGAAGACAGTGATGAAAGTGAGGTTTTTTTGGATGAAGCTGTGCAATCAGTGAAAAGTGAATCTTCTGATAATAGCTTATCGTCATCGTCGGAAAATAAATCAGCAATTTCAGTAGACAGTGTCCCTAAAACAGAGGTCAAACGAATCATTCCTGCAATTCGCCCTTCATATTTTCCATTTGTTCCGCCTTATATAAATTTTTGCATGCATGATGAAAAAACGGATGAGCTTCCAGAGGAAATTCGCAAACTGTTGAAGTGGAGGTTATCACCTATAACTCCCATTGTTGTTAAAAGGACGGTTTCCAATTCTGGTATTTTTTAGAATTTTGTGCCTCTTGTCAATTCTAGTGCTATTTATAATAAATGAAATCTTGTGTAGAATGGTAACAGATTTCTTTTATCAATAGGATACCGGCTGCTTCGAAAAACTGTGGAATGGGAGGGTCAGTGGGGAAAACATATGAAATCGAATATGTTCCGTGCAAGTTTGAAGGATTTCCAAAAGTTAAATCATGTACCTGGCACTTTTCAAGTTGGAAGAAAGGATAGATTATGGAGAAATCTACACAGATTCATGACTAAGTTTGGAAAAGAGGAATTTGGATTCCTGCCTCGTACATTTATTCTTCCATCAGAAATTAAACAGCTTAGGGCAGCGTGGGATTCTATGGAAGGGAAAAATGTCCCATGGATTGTGAAACCGGTAAACTCCCCGTATTTTTATTTACAACTCGAAAAGTTTGAATTCAGGGTACTCTCATTCATCAAGGAAATAATAAAATCTTACCACTTGCTTCTCTTTGTTTTTATAAATCGATTTTAATCCTTTGAAGTAAGTCGATGCCTTAGATGCAATGAAACTTTATATATGATGATTTATCCGTAACAATTGTAAACAAAAAGTTCGAGATATATAAATTTCTAATTAAAATATTTTATTCAATTAAATATTTAGAATTTACATGTACAATGACGGACTAGTTAGATTCGCTCCTGTAAAATACTCACATGATTCCAAAAGGGTCGGTGATCGCTTCATGCATTTAACAAACTACTCAGTGAACAAAAATTGTGAACTTTATACTCATAACGAGGACGCCGAGGCGTGTGAAGGACATAAATGGTACTTCATTTGTCATTAAAATGTTAATAAAATATACTGAATTAACTCCATTTTGAACTTCATTGTATGTGTTGCGTTATTTTAATTTTCAGGACGTTGAAAACTCTATGGAGATATCTTAAGGACAGAAGTGTAAATACGGAATCCTTATGGGACAAGATGGAAGAAATCGTGGTTAAAACTTTACTTAGTGCGGAAGAACTTATTACGTCGAATACACATTGTATGCCTAACCGTTACAGTGGCTATGAACTTTTTGGATTTGACATTATTATTGACCAAGATTTGAAGCCTTGGCTTTTAGAAGTTAACATTAGTCCGTCACTTCACTCGTCCTCGCCGCTGGATCTTGCCGTAAAGGGTCCACTTATTAAGGAAGTTTTTAATATAGTTGGATTTCATCTTCCTATGAAATTATCCTCTGAAGGAAAGGTTAGAAAATACCTTAAAGAATTACCTTTATATAAAACAAATAAAATTAATTGGTTTTATATTATAATTACATTGTTTCTTTATGCTATTTTTATGTAGAAAAAGTTTCTTCAAAGCTTAGATGTACAGTTGGAGTTGGAAACCCCAGTGTTCGATAAGAGACTATACGCTACTGTACTAAATAAAGAAGAAAAATTGAAGCATGTATCGTTTCGACCTCAATTTCTTGAGCGTGAAAAGGTTAGCCCTTTGTTCTTAAGTAATTTCCACATCTTATTGAATCGAACATTATCACATAATATTCACTGAAATTATCGAATAGGTGATATTATTGTAGTAATTTAAAATGTCTTTAAAAACTTATCAACGAATTTGTTCGAACGAAAAAGGGTTTAGTTAGTTTGCCAATACAAGTTCTAACGTAACATACAACATAAACCTGACCAATCAGAAATGTGAAATTAAAAAATAAACAGAGTATCAAAATAATTATTGATATATAATTAACAAACAATTTCATTTGAATGTTTAAAGTTTGTAACAAAACAATATTTCCGATTTTTTCGGCTTTGTTGGCAACGTTTGCTGTGACACTTTTCTGTTTATTTTTGCAGTGTCATGCAGCATTTTCTGATTGATAAGGTTTGAATATATATGAAAAGGGTCATAAAACTTGGTTATGCATGCATTAGTTACTAAGGTGAATATATATTCGGTAGTGGTAGTAAGTAGAAGTTCTTGTGCTCGAGAACCAACAAAATTACAAACTATGTTGCTTGGATCCATCTTATTATAAATATCCAGATTTTCTTAGGCTCTTTACTCAGTAGTAATTGGTTTTAATTCCATTTAAAATAGTTACAGTATTGTGTATTTGAGTTATTCGACGTTTAAATAATTTCTTCAAATCTAACGCGCTAGACATTGGACAGATCTTGTTTGTATGTGACTACATTGGCTATTTAGTTTTGTTTGGCGCATGCCAACATTAGCACTAAACCTCTTAAGGAAATTAGGAATTTTGGAAATCTGCATTTGTTAAATTAAAAGATAACCAAATTTCTAACCTTTCTTTCCGGGGATAGTTTCATAGAAAGATGAAATCCAAGTATATTTAGAATACGGATAGGTATTTGGTAATGTGTTGGACATCGGTTGTTTTACCAAATTGGGCCGTCATTGTCATTAGGGACGATCAAGTTTGAAAAGTTAACTATAACCAAAACAGCCGAATTTAGCATACAGATAGATATTATACTGACAAGTAATTTGTATTGTTTGATTGTTATGTAAAATTTGTATATAAAACCAAAACGTATGTTTAGCTGAATGTTTGCACAACTAAATGCAAAAGTTTTTATTACTCCCTTTTTCACAGCGTTTAGGCTACTTCTATCGCTTATTTACATTACATAGACCACTGTTGACTACATTACATTGCAAATTTAATTTATTTTGCAGTACTTGAAGGAAATACTTGAAACGTTAACTCCTGATGATGTACGTCAACTTATTCTTGCCGAAGATGAACTCAGTCAGTGCGAAGGTTTTATGCGCATCTTCCCTGGACCTAACACTTACACGTATTTTCCTTATTTTGAAAATTCTCGTTACTACAACATGCTTTTTGATGGATGGGAAGCAAAATATGGGGGAAACCGAGCTGAGGGAGTGGAAAGACTAATACACCTTTGTCTAAAAAAGGTCCACCTAGATGTTGAACCAAGTGCTCTTAATGCGGTAGGTTTAATGAAATAATTTGAAGATATTTGAGTATTTCTGCTACATGAAACAGTTATATTAATATTCGAAACAAAACTTGGCGGCATCAAGAAGCAAATATATATTAACTTTAAAACATTTTTTTCACCGATCCTGTACCGTTGTAACGGTCAATACTAATTCAGCGTATTTTCATTCGAAAAATTATCAAATTATACGGTACTGTCTGCGTAAAAGTTAAATCAGCACGGAAAGACCCAGTTCTTATGAAACAACGGTACAGGATGGTCGGAGAAAACAACAATCACAACGCTCGCCATTAAAAAAATACCCACTTTTTGTATTTAAAATACACGATTTTACGACTTGGATTATATGGTGTCAAGGTCACAAGTCATCGTTTACCCAAAGTGGGAATTTGTGAGACTGCAGAGTATGATTGATATAAAAAGTTCAAACAGAAAAGCAAACTTCAGGTTTAGTTTTGCTGTGAATGATTGTGGATCAAGTATAGATTTCGTTAAAATTACATTTTTTCTCTCTGAATAAAAGCCTCTGCAAAATTCAATTAACTCTTCATGTCCTAAACGACTTCGTTTTTTTCCTGCTGACAAAAATAAGAACTGTAAATAGTTATAGGAATCCGTAGGCAATTTCAATTCTTTAGTGTCCCGAATGGGGTACCCTATTTACAAGATAGATGAGTAAAAAGAGTCAATTTTGACTCTTCGAATTTGCTTATCTTGGAAACTCTGTGTCCGATTCATTTGAAATTTTGCATGTACGTTCAGACATCTCGGAATCCTATTAAATTATTGATTTTGAGGTCTCAGGGCCAACTCCCAGGGGGAACGCGAAGGGTAAAAACTTAAAACAGGTCCAAATGAACTTTAAGTTAGTATGCATGCAGGTATCTTATATATCACTATAATGTTCTACTAAGATTGACCACAACGTTGACACGTAGACCTCCAGAGACCACATTATGGTCAAATATTGACCCCCATCAACGCGTTAAGTCCGTGTAAATATGAGGCCAATCACCCCCCGAGGAATTGACAGACCAACAGACATGCTAATTTAATTTAGTCCAATCAGTGCACTTTCGCATGTCGGTTTTGAGTGAAACTGTTTTATTTTAACATGCTGAACCTAACTGTTTAAATTGGGCTTCGTCGCTTCTAGCTATATCCCTTATTCAACTCGAAGGGACTAGTCAAACTTACGAGAAATCATGAAGACAAGACAAGTTTCAATGTATTTAAATACAAATTTTGTCTGTATTTGGTCTCGACGAATGTAAATATCTCAGATCAACTACTTATGTGCCCAACGCGATACAAATTGTATAATGTAATGAAAAGGGAACTATATGTAACTTCCTCCTAAATTATATGATCAAGTTAAATTGACTGAAAGAAAGACAGGGGATGGTACTTTATTAAGAGTGGTCATAGGCTGTTACAATTTGCTATGTGAAACATCAAAAGCATTCTGTGAAATTTAGTTTGAAAAGCTGAAAGGTATTGCTAATGATGTGTCATACTTAGAGGATGTTTCATTACAATTTCAGTAATTATTATAACGCAATTGAAATCCTCAATACACCGATCGTATCACTATACTCTTCTATATACTCTTGGATCTTACTACTTTTTTCCAACAGTCTTACATTATTGTAGTGTATTTAAAAATTGCGCATATAAAAAGTATTTAGTCTGCGTGGATGAATGGGTTTACAGATAGTTTTAACCTTTATGTATAATATTAATGCTTAAAAATGAAATCTTTCAATTTAATTAATTCAGCCTTTCAGAAATCTGGGTTTTTATAATATTTAATAAGTGGCATTTTATACTAATATAATAACATTAACAATTAGGGAAGGGTTGTCGTTCTGCTAGCCCACGATGCGGTCAGGAAAGTAAAGGATTGTAAGTTAACTATAAAACTTTAAATTATGCTATCAACGTGGTTCTAGTAAAATGTGAAATAAATTTGAAGTAAAAGGAAGATATAGTTATAACGGTAGCTGTTATGTAGTGTTATTGATTTATGATTCAAATGTAATATTGTTAAAATTGTAGCATTATGTAACCTAACATGAAACATCAAACTAGACTAATGTAGATATGCGCAGTTACAACTTTGATGTTTAAAGTTTTAATGAGGTTTTTACATGCAAATACTACTTACGACTACACTAGAGTATTATTAATTATTATATAGGACGATAGTACAAATTTCCAGACCGTCCAAAAAGTAAGTACAAAATAGCTACCTCTAATAGTTCAACTCCTAATTTAATTTTTAGCGTAATAATATAATTAAAGCTTTTATATGCCAAATTTCAATTCGAAATCGGGAGTTAGTAAAAAATTGTAAAGTAATTATTTAATTTTAGTGTAGATAAATGTTATAATGATTCGGTGGTATCAACAAAACAAAAGATGTACTTCGCATAAACGTCATGTTCCTGAATTACTGACGGTTTATAGTTGGATTTGGATACAACTATCATACGCTTTTAGCTGCAATAACTGAAGGATATTTTAGCAAATGATCGAAAACCCTTTCGTGCAAAAATGATGTAACTTGTGAAGTGGCAATTAATAGTAAGATTGTAAGAAGAAGAAGATTGTATAGTAAGAAGAAACCACTATAGATATATAAAATTGTGTTGGTTGGAGGTTAATAGTTTGTAGTTATATAAACAATCGACCACTCCATTAAAAATTTGGAAAAGTTGATGGCAAATCATACTACTTTGCCTTCTTCCTAGCCATAGAAGAGTATATATTAGTTAGCAATAATCATAGTGCAATCCTTACCCAAAGATCTCCTTTCTTTTCACGATTTTTTAACACGATATTATAAGTATAAAGTATTCATTTTTAACAGACCTCCGAGAACCAGGACAGTGACATATCAGAAGATGGTGAAACAAAGGAATTTGCCGGGACATCGGATGCCATCAGTGACCCTGGCGATAGTTGCAACAGTGACTTGAAACTTATGGACGTTGAAATTGATGGAGGCGATATTAACATAATTTCTACAACTAGTGACTCTTGTAATGCACATAATGCATGCACCATAAATACTTCAGATGCATCCCGAACACAACAGCAGCTCTCTACTCAACGGTCAACCACATCTTCATCTTTCACTGACATGGATGGATCCAATTTTTTAGCAGCTGCGGGAGCACCGTCTATTCCTTTAGTATTAGATAATATTACCAACAGTCCCCGTTCATTAATTCAAGAGGTTTTTTCAAATTCTCCAACAATAAAGTGTCATGATGAAGATCGTTTAGCTGTTGGAAATACATCTACACAAATACAACAGCCAGTTGGAGATTATATTAAAGGAATTTGCTTTTAATTTATATTTTTCGGCACATAGTATTATTATTGATGCTATGCTAATCAATGTTTCACGTTTAAATTTTTTATTCCTGAGTTCATTATGTATTTTATGATTCCTGAATTCATCGCTCTTTCAGAATGTCATATGTGGTTTGTTTAAAATCTCATTGCGTAAATTTGTATCGTTTGCATGTATTGTGACAGTGCAGTGTGAATTTGTTTTGTACTGATTAGTTATTTCCAATTGTGCGCAGTACATTTTAAAATTTAGACATACAGCTAAAAAATTTAAATTTTTTATCCGTAATATGAACGAATACAAGACTGTAATGCAAAAGTGCGCGGTTAAATACTAATTAAGCCACACTGAGAGATGCATGTAAAATGTAAATTTTATAGCCTTTTGGTGTGACGATGATTATAATGATGATATACTAACATCAAGCAAGATTGGATCTTGCATTGAATATTAGTATATTTGAAGGAATCGAAACAATAAAGAACGGATTCTTTCTGTGAAAGCTTGACAAAATGTTTGCATTTTCATATTTTTTTGTCAATTGATGAATGACTAATCCTTCGATATCTGTGCACTCTTTTGCTTCACACTCACACTTCATATACATTGTAATTGTACCGGACCAATGCAATAGACCATTTAATTTATCCGTTTCCGCTTGTTATGGAGTTACTCGTAAACAGGAAGACGTTGGCATATTTTTTCTGAGATGACGGTATGCTTGTCGGTCGACCAATCGCTGCCTTTAAGTCTAAACAGAATAGAAGTGCAGTGTGTGTAAACATTGACCACCAAGACCCAGCCTCCTGTTACCTACTGGTTGACTTCAGTACAGGGAGCCAATCGGATGAAAGTGGTGAAACTTCGAAGTTTGGAAAAACTGGGCTTCAAAAAATCATGTTAACGACTTTGTCTGAATCTGAAAGACGGCAGACGGCTGTTGCATGTATTTACGATACAACAATGGTTATGTTGTGAAATACCCCGTCCTGTCGCCCTCCCTCTCTCGCTGTATCTCACTTGTTTGTTGTTTACACACTGCTGCGGCTACGACGACTGCCCAAGTGCCCTGGAATAAAGCTAAAGGTATATAGGGAATTCTCTGCAGAGCAGAGTGTATATGTGCAAGGTATTTTTTATTTATGTAAGTACGTTTTACAGTACGAACGGACATACGTTTACATATATTTACATGCAATACAATACACGCGTGCGTAAGGATGAGAAGAGAAGATGCAGGGTTGATGATGATGATGATGTTGTATGAAAAGAATTTTTGTCTGTTACTGTTTTGTTTACTGTTTTGCATAAAGTTTTGAAGGTTGACGATAATATATTTACTAAACGCCATTTGAAAACACCCAACTTTGACATTAAAGCTTCGCATTTTAACAATGTAATTTGATCCCTTTGTGAATTATTGTGAAGATGTCTATAACCTCTTACAGTGTTTAAGTTTAAACCGTAAAATTAAGATAGCCGACAGTGACAGTTGTCCTAAGAAACTGGGACTCTCCATGAAAATACGCATAAAAATGTAAGTAAATATGCGGCGATAATATAAAGTGATTGTTTCTGTTTGGATGATAATATAAAGATTGTATTGTAGGTTGTAAGTTATAAATGGTGATGCATGGGACCTGGTTTAGATGGTAGGTTCGTATCATTAACTATTAACCAACCATCATTTTGTAATTATTGTACTGTTATCACATCGTATCTATCATCATCCTTACTTGTGGAAAGTGACTTGGCATAAGTTGTAAGTAAAAGGAGTCTTTCAAATTGTACTCAAGCAGGAGTACATTCAACAGTTTGCAAATCCACTGATATATGAGGTTCAGCAGGTCAGTCATTCATTGAATAACGAACAAATGACGCAATTACTTCACACAAATATTTCTGGTTAACAGTTTCCTCATCACCTCATTCAAACTTGTTAAAGGTTAAAACTGTATGCAGGTCTCATGTATTGACTCAGGGGCAACCTTTGAAGTTTAAGGAATCCAGGTTCAAGAAGGATTTTATAACACCTGTTATCGAAATTAGACCACACATTGGACGTTTTATAAAGACCAATTTAGTCATTTTAGTTTTGAGTGTTGAGGACGGGAAACTGGACGGTTGTAAAAGGTCAGGTTGTAATAGACGGTCATTGAGCGTGAGTGAGTGAGCATGAACATCATTTATCACCTCCATATATATATGTAGCATTACTCTGCTCTGAGACTCCATATGCAAAGTCATATAGGTCATACCGACGCGTTGTTTCGAAAATATTTGAACAATTAAATTAGTTTCCCGCCATTATAGCGTTACATAAGAATTTGCGGGTCGGTATGAAATAGAGAAAATAATAAGGGTCTTTATTCATAGATTGAACAGTAGTACAGTGATGAAGAAAAACTCATATCAAATCAAGAGATGGAGTTATGTTGGCTCATTATTCTTTGGTTTCCGTTTTTCTTATACTTTAATCAAAATACCAACTTGAACTTGATTTATTAATTAATTGCAGTTAGCAGTAATTAAATCACCTTTAAAGCGCAATGGATTGCTCAGTATTTACCGATGGAGACTGTACAGACGACGCTGTATCAACTGATGGAGTTAATGGAAGCAAACTCTTTTCTCCAATAAGCATGGCAAGTATTAATGTGTGCTCCCCACAGAAAACGCCCGGTCCTTTCTGTTATAGCAAGCCAAAGTATGCATACTTGTCAGGGACACAGTTTTGGGCCAATAATGTGTTTATGACTGCTCTCAAAGTATGTTACCGCATATTAAAACTGTTATAGTAAAAAATGTTACTTGGAAATTGTAAAAGTAAAATTTATATTCATGTTCTGTTCTACCAAAGACGTTAGATTTGGAACCGCGCACATTCGAAGATGCATTTTCAAATGGGACAATCGACCATTCGTCGTCAATATTTATATTCGAGGAGTTTGCTGGATCAATTTTCGATCAATTACGTAGACGTCAAGGAACTATTAAACCTAGAATTTATGGTCCACCAGTAATTATTGCAGCAGCTAATAGTAATGAAAAATCACTTCCACAGTCCAATTCGGGATACCCAATATTTTGCAGACATTTGAAGGACTCTCGTGTTTCAGTTACTGGATTGAAAACCAAAGAACATTTTGTACGGTGACTTGGTTTAATATTTTAATTATATTGTTTTGCTCAATTGTTTGAACCTGTTGTTGTAATTCCGTGTTTGCAGAATGAAATTCGAAAAAAGATTTTGTACATGGGAGGAACATTTTTGGAGCGCGAAGGGCCACTCACTCATTTAATTGCTGGAAAGTGTCGCGGGAATAAGTACAGGGATGCAGTGGCTCTAGGAAAACCTATACTAAATCCAGATTGGCTTCAGTACCTTTGGGACAATCGTGATAATGCCATGCTTGACATACTGAAAGATTCTGTATGATTATTTTCAATAAAAAGAAATTTGTATTATTGTTGCTGTTGTGTTTATTGGAAATTTGTTGGTTTATCAGGGACGGTTTAGAGTAAAGGCCTTCTACGGAGCAAAAATCTTATTGGAAGGATTTGACGCTGCAGAAAAAGCAAACATGTGTAAATTAATTGAAGAGAATGGAGGCGAAACTGCTTCAACATTTGACTCTTCTGTAACTCATATTGTAAGTATTGTGTTATTTATTTGCCTTAGCATCGCTTTACGCCTTGGACAATGATTTTATAAAGTAGCTCTAATTGAAATATTAACAGTAATAGGTATATATTTATATACTTAAACAAAACGACGCACGTGGGTGATCTTGCTTTTCTGAAATATACATTTCCTACAACATATAGCTTTGTTAAATTCATTAATTAGTACAGTTTACGTTTCGCTTCTACTTTGCATGCCTTACATATCAAACTAAGTTGTTCATGCTATGTACAATGCAGTGTTGATGTCTGTAATGCTTTTAACCGGAGCTTTTCAATTTGGGAAATCTAATTATGTCTAGGTGTTAAGCAGTACTACTACTCAAGCTGAAAGTCGGAGAATGCTGGCGACAACGCCTGTTAGTGGGGATGATAATGGTGAACATGATGGAGCTGAGACTCCCTCTAAGAGGCCTCGCTTCGAGCTTAATGTATGTTGATCAAGTTTTTGTTCTTGTTAGAATGTTCGAAGAATGAATGTATATTATTTGTTGACTGCTGCAATGATGCATATTTGTTTATCTGTTCAAATTATTCAAAATATTATAAACATATTAGTAGACATGCATCTTAATTGGGCTACATTTACATGCACCTTCACTTAAATATTTAAATATGTCTGTAGGTTTTAAACGATCTCAATGAAAACAGTTTGGATGCAGCGGACAAGAAATACTTTCCTGTGGAAAAAGCTAAAGTTGTTAAGGCAGAATGGTTTTGGAGTTCCATTCAGATCGAAGCATGTGCAGATGAGTCCAGTTATTTATACAACGAAAGTCGTCATGTTGACGATTTGAGTAATAGTGTTGGAACACCCAGTTCTTTCACCAGCCCCACAGGTTGCTTTAGTGATGACGACAGAACACCTACTTCTGGAACACCAGGTTCTGCGAGCAGAAGAAAAAGAAAACGAATAAGGGATCTCATAAAGTAAGCAGACGATAGAAACTATACATTAGTGATTTATTTTTGTCATGCCAATCGTTATCAGATATTCACATTCACTTTTTTTTAAAGTTTGGCTCCGGTGGACTATCCAGCTTATGTTGTGGTAGAGGATGATCTGAATTTAGGAGGTAAATCGTTGGACCAGTGCCCAGATGTTGTGTCTGACGTAGACTTTGCAGCTATTCTCAGGCGCATCAATACTGTTCTTGGCTCCTCGGATTTAAAAACTATGACTGCTCGTCAAATCGAATTTCTCCACTTAATTGAAACTGAAAGAAATTACACCAGTATATTGATGATGATTGTTAAGGTAAATATGTAAGAAATTGACTAACTATATTTGCTCGACATTAAAAATGTTTTCACAATTACTAAAAAAAATACCGATTTGCAGAATTTCAAGGAGCCTTGTGAAAAAGATGACCAAGCTGGTGGCAGAATACTTGACACACAAGAAGTTAAAACAATCTTCGGTCCCATCCTTCCTATATATTCACTGCATCGTAGAATGCTGAGGGATTTATTTCAACTGCTGGAGAACTGGAACGAAGAAAATTTAATTGGACAAATTTATGTGAACTACGTAAGTTATTATTTGACTTTGCTTCTATTATGTAGATTTGAATTTTAAAATAGTACTAAATAGTGCAGTAATCCATATATTATTTGTTTTCATTTACCTAGGCAAAGGATCTAAGAAAATCATACGAACCTTTTATTAATTTCTTTGAATCCGTCAAGAACGAAATCACTCGATGTGAAGCAGAAAAACCTCGATTTATGGCATTTTTGAAAATTGCGCAATGTAAGTTGCTTTATTCAATTAAATTTACTCTAATTTAAACTTTAGTCTAAAATTTTGCAACTCTTCCTTGTTATGAATTCTAGGTAAACCAGAATGCGGAAAGCAAACATTAGCTGATCTAATGATTAGACCGGTTCAACGCTTGCCATCAACTGCTCTTATACTTACGAATCTGGGTAGACATACTCCGAAAACAAATCCGGACTCAGAATGGATTGCAAAAGGACTCGAAGCCATTAACCAAGTTAACCAAACAATAAATGAAGAGAAGAAGCGCAATGACGCAAGGGTAGCAATGTTCGATACTTTCCATGAAATCGAAGGATGCCCAGTTGAACTACTCTCAGATCACCGAACGCTGTTACATAAATTGGAAGTGACTGCTTTAACTGATATGTACGGCCAAAAATGTGATCCTCTGATGTTATGTGTGTTTTCTGATCATATACAAGTTGTTAAGCGACGAAGTGGGACACAGTCAAAGAACCTTCCTATGGCAATGTCTGTAGCAAATTTAAGAAGTCCAAACGTATCGCGAAAATCTTACCTTCCCAGTCAGTTAACAGGTCCATCTAATCAGAAACGGTACAAGTTTCTTGAATGGATATGCTTCTCTTATATTAAACGTGTTGTTGAAATAGTGGACTTGTAAGTAATAACCAAAAACGATTTTACTCTTCTTTCATTTACAATGTCATTTGAAGTCATCTGAAATTACTTATTTATTTCAGATCGCCTCCAGCTTTTGCTTTCATTGTAATATCTCCCAACGAGCTTCGGGAGAGAGTTCTAGCCTTTACAGTTCCTGACGATCCCAAATGGACAAGGCACACTGTGGTACAACTATTTGCCAAACAGGTTGCCGAGGCTGCGCAAAGGATGGACTATGTAAGAAGAGATGCAATGACAAACTTCATTTTATATTTAGTAACGGCTAAACTTGTGATGTTGACCCTTTATTTAATATTAATAGGAACATCTGATAGCAAAAGTTGACGCAAATAGCTTGCACATTTCTGAAAATACGTCAGTATTGGAGAAAGCAAGTCGCTTTGCTACGAAAACTAGAAAGAAGGTATGAATGAAATCACATGTATGTTGCTTAGGTTGCAAGCAATTTAATAAGAGTTAATTTTCATGAATAATAATGAATGATGAATTAGGTCGGACGTGCATTAAGTTTGTCAAAAACGCCAAGTAAATTAAAAAGAACAGTTTCTCAAATGATGAGTCCATTTGCAAGCAGAAACTGCCAACCGGATGCTGACACAATTTCACAATGTGGAAGTGAATCATCATCAGCGTCTGGATCAGTGACCCCGCTAAGAGCAAACCTTTCTACCATGAGTTTATGGGTATGTGGCAGGATGCTTTTTTAACTTTAATGAATGTCAAAATTATTTGCAGGTAGAACTGATTTTTCGCCAATTTTATATAGTTTGGATCGAAAAGAGGTACTTTGGAAAATGGAAACACACCGAAGTCTAGGAAAATTACAAGCGAAAAAGACTCAAAAAAAGTATTTTCTGTAATTCAAGAAACGTAATATGCCTAGCATACTATCTCTTTTCAATAATTTAAATTGCATTATTTTAGCAATATGTAATTTTTGGTTTACGTAATTTAAATGAAATGTTTTTTAAGAAATTTATAGTTACGTATCGTATTTAATTATAGACACGTTTAAAATCATGTTGAGTGTAAATATTCAAATATAACATCTTCCTATACATATATTGTTTTCCACGAAACTATAATACATAAAAATTGAAAAAGTCGCTTTGAATCGTATGCTATAAATAAATAATTTATCGAAAGTGTGTTATATTGTAAATCAATGAATTGCTGCTGTTTTTTAACTATATTTTGTCATCTGTAAAGTTTTCATTTCAGAAAAAAACATTGTTTTAATTGAAAGTTTCTTATATATTTTTGGGATATTATTCTATTGTTGGTAGTTATAAAGTTTATTATGTATTGGAAAATGAGAATATGATACCTATATGCAAGTTACGGTTAATATTTATTTTTAGGTAAGATACATTACACACTGTTTGTTGGTTTAGTTGATATATTTTGACAGTATTGATTTATCGAATGAAATTATAGTTCTTACTGTTACTAATACTTATACCGAATTTGCAATAAAATAAAGTTAAAATTGTGTCAGAGAGTGGAATAGTTTTCTTCCCTTTTCTCAACTAAAACATTCCTATCAATGAGGACTCACAATCAATGACAGCCTAGCAGGTTTTATGCATCATTCTAACTCGAAAATTGATAGTTTTCGGCATATGAGAATGGAGTCAAAAGCAATACCAGGTCACCATGTGGGGAGGTCAAAGTCATTCATCATTGCTTACCGATTTTTGTCAGACACTATGGGAATGTTCTAAAGCCAAGAGTACCAGCTTTAGATTTTGGCTTCATCGTCACAAGGTTCAGAAAACCTAAGTTGCATATAAGGTACTTACCCTTTGTTGTCGTTGCCAAGTTATAACCCTGACGATTTTTAAAGAGTTAATCGGTTCCCCCACAACTGAAATAAACCGACTGGCTACTGCAATATTTTGAAATATGTTTCCTTGTTTTCACTGTAATTCAATATTGAAAGCGAAGATCATGTGGGTGTAATGTGGGATCAAAAATCTTAACTGGGGCAATTAAACCTTTAGAGCTCGACCCATATCAATTTGTTCTTCATTTTGTTCGCATATTGATTGTATATGGTTTAATTAATTGCCATTTTGTCCCTAAACATTTTTTAAAATGTACATGGGTGGTGTGATTGATTATTTTATTATTAAGGAACAGGGAAGTTAAGCTTTAATTTATTATTCTCTTTGCACCTTATACTTTTTGCTTAGTCAGGGCACATTAAGATTATATTATATGTCATATCTATAGGTAAACGTTATTGTCCTTAGTACTACAGAGAAATTGCATTAGTACAAAAATAGGAAAAAGTTTAAAATCACTATGGCAAAAAAGGATAATTTACACATAGACGGAAGCAAATATTATTGTTTTCATAGCCTAACAGAACAGAATATTGTATATGAATTTAAATGTTGACGTAGCATTGGAGAAATCGAAGTTTTCATGAGATGTATCACTTACTCTGAATCCTTCTTGGAAGAAAAAGATACTATTGACCGTATTCCTTTCATGGAAGTCTACAAAAATAGCAATAATAAGAAGCAGCATGTTTATCATACTCGGCGTAATTCGTTTGTTTATAATCACCGCTTCATCATAAATGTATTGTCTAGTCTGGACTCGTGAATAGAGATAAATTAACCATCCCAACGCCTGATTCATTAATGAAATGTCGATACTTTCACACGGAACTCTTCATACCCAAATTACCAAAAGTGTCGCCTACCGACAAATGTGGCACTGAATGAATTCAGTGGGAAGGCGTGCAGGTGTTTGGGGTGTTACTTACTTTAACCCCAGTTTTAACGCTTGTCATTGACACGAATAAAAATAGCAGCTTACTACTAGTTACGATCCTTGGAGAGAAACCACAAAGAACTGTTCACAAGCTTAGTGCTATTTCTATGATAAAATCCAATATATAATTTAAACGCTCACTCAAGGCAAAGGCGCAGGAACAAGGAGCGAGGACAAAATATCTACGTTATCGTGAGCGAATATTGAGCGATCGATAATAGACATGAAAGCGATTAAAGAATTATTTGTTCTTGCTAATACAGTACCAAATACGTATATGTTTTATGTTATATGAGCTATCGTTTTCAATTTTACCCAAAACAATAATTATTATGTGGTATTCACTAGTTTTATTACAACCACATGTGTGGACAAACAGCTATATACTTTGATAACGAGTTCAACAATTAAATAGATAATAATGATAGTAATTTAGAGAAATTGCAAAAGCACCCCAATGTGGGGTCTACCCCATAATTCTGGTTGTTATAAATTGCATATAGTATCATTCATCTAAAGTTATTAATTTGAACATGGACATGAGTATAGAGAGCTAATGAACTGAACTTGTCTATCCAATAACTTGGGGAAAGCTGAGACGGATAACAAACTAATTTCCGAAAGGTGGATTAGAATTTATATTTATAATAGCAATCAATCATTTATTTGAGTACATAATTTTAATCAGGTATTTCAAAATCAGAAACATTTTAATGTTGGTACTTTTTAGGATGAGACATTGAAACTACAGAAAGCATTAGTTCCGAATGAACACAGCGTAGTAAAAGCAAAAAAGCATATATGTGCGATGCGAAGTGCCTAGTACCTACAATAGTACAAAAGTGCAAATACTTTTTCTGGAATGTGTGCGCTATAGTAAGTTGACGTTGAAAATATACTTTCTATTGGACTAAATAGTTGATAGTGTTGAGTGCTCTAGTTGGCTGTTGAAAACTAAAGTAAAGGTCAAAACTTGTCACTTCAAATATTAATTTTAATTATATATAATATATAATCGGGAAAACATAAATAAACAGATGTTGTCTTCAAGTTAATGGACATTTTAAATGTAAAAAATGTATTGATTTCAGAGGTTTATTATAATGAAGCTGTTTAATTATTTCTTTAATGTTTCTAATTATAATATAATTGTTTTCTTTCATGTTTTTCATACAACGTTATATAAACTATTTCGGCATGCTATGTCTAGACGTGCTCCTGTTTTCACCAGTATAGAAATATTCAAAAAATTAATTATTGCAATTGTTGAATATGCTATTATCGTCACCGTTGAAATCCGCTTTTTTGAAGAAATGCAAAAGCGGTGGAAGTTTTTTTTCCTCTGTCATAATTTTTAACTTTAAAGGCCATTACCGAAGAAAAAACATCCCACCGCTTTTGCATTTCTTCAAAGCTAAAAGACGGATTTCAACGGTGACAGATTATAGCTAATGCGATAGCAGCAAGCACCCATATGGGAGTATGGGAGTCCTGGTCACCCTTTATCATAGAAACAATTGACGATCGATTTTTTTAGAAATCTAGTCCATACGTAAATCGCAAGCACAAACACGACATTTATTGCAGCGTAAACATGGCATCTGTAAGATCGTGACTCGTGGCCCAATTTCATAAAAATGACAGACTGACAATTTGACAATTTTAAAATGATCACTGTTGGTTACCGATACATTTAAATGGACAAGTTTTGACAAGTTTGTCAACTAGTCGGAACTGTTATTTTATGAAATGAAATGGGGTCCATGTCAACTTTATATTAAAAATCATCTACACAAAAGCAGGCAAGGCATGTCAGTTTTCGGCGTGCACACTATCGACTCTCTAAATCAAAACAACTTTTATTTTTTCTTCCTCTGTAATAATTGTTCTATGCACCATTATATATTTTGCGTTGTCATTTAAATGCATCCAGCAAAATGGCCAATGACCGCTCAGTTTTTACTACCATCCAGAAAATAATGCAAGATATTCATGGTACTTCCCGCAATATGAGAAACTGCTTTAATATGTATTTTGAAACGTTAAAACGTAAGAGCCACAAGTTTATATACTATGTTAATTGATACAAAGAAGTCTAAATAGTCAGATCACATGTCCGCTAGGTAAGCAAAAGTTTGGGGCAACGTAAGATATCTGATTATTTTTTATTTTGCAAAGATCTTTAGTAGAAATTTCCTTCCAAAGGTTACATCACTTGTCTGTAGTCTGGGTCCAGCTTAATAATTTTAAAAAATTTTATTGTGTCACACATTGAAAAAGTGGCGACTGGTCTCACCTGGGAAAATAAAGTGGCACGACACCATGGGGATAAATGCTAACTTCTACCCTGTACTCTTACATGGTAGTGTCATTTCACATAAATCACGTCGTAGCATCCCTTCCTTGTACGGGTAAATGGATAATAATAAAAATACTCAGTAGTTACTAGTCATATTAACGGTTTCTGCTATACACTAGACACTAATACACTCTATAAGTTTGTATAATATTCTTTTGGCTTACAGTTGGTTTATACTTTGTACTTCGACCTTCTCGATTCTTCCAAATACATACATCACTCCTTCGAATATTTATAAACTTCTACAGGAAACGGATCGATAAATGTGGTGCAAAGAAAGCGAATGCAAAGCTGTGCTTCCGCTCATTCTTCATTAATAAAGCTGATGACGCGATGTGAGGATTGTTATATAATATCATTAAAGATTTATTATAAGTTTTTTTTATCAGCAATTCAATATGAATCAACAATGACTATCGTCGAAAATGCGATAGGTACGTATATAAGTTTATCATGTTGTCATATATAGCGTTTATGTAACTAATATTTTAAGTATTGTTTTGTAGGTATTGCATTGCATGAAAAGGTTGAAAGCTATCGAAAGTTCACTCTGGAACGGTATTATTAATACCTGTAGTAGTAATTATTACGTATTTCTTTACTGTTAGGTTAGGTAAATCTCTTAAATTAATAGAGAACGGTAGTTCGGGAGATATGCTTAAATAATTAGGTAAATAAAGTGGTGTTTTATGTGATTATAGGTAGTTAATAAAATTAATGGAGAAGAAACAAAAAGTGTGACGATAATAACTGTGTTGCTTGCCCTTACAAATTTAGTTAAAATTCACGCACATTAACAGGGAGGGACATAGAGCATTCGTGATCGGAACTGGAAAAAGTGTACGCATGAAGAAAAAAGTTTCACAAATATTTCGGGATTGATGTACTTGACCGTTAGATTACAATTGTGGGCAGGAGGAGTCCTCTACAAATTGATTGCAGTTTAAAGGGTTTATAGGGATTTTGATTTTACAATGTATAATTTAAAGAGCTCATCCTCACTTATAATGATGGAGACTTAAAAAGACTTGTGTGTGTATCATGTATTTTTTTATACGTATATTAAATGGCTTTTGGAATCAGATAAGTATATATCTGTAAGGTATTACATTTTCAAAAAATGGTTTCGCCGTTTTTTCTTCTTCTTTTCTTTCTCTCTTTCTCGTTCTCTCTCTCTACAAGTTCCGGTTTGCTGATTACATCTTACCATGAATAATAATCAAATAATGATGTACATATAAATCTAAGTAGCTCTATAATGATTGTATCAATTTTTCTTTGACAGTTTGACAGTGATGTGTTTCGTTCGTATAATGTACAATTATTACTATTACCCAAAGTACTTTTTGATGAAAATGTGAAGGAAATACGCATATATACGACATACATAACATTCCAATGTATCCAGAGATTATTCGGTTTCAACAAAGAATTTTTTGTTCGAAAAGGGTAATGATGTGACCTGCACATTCACATTTGTAATACTTTTCATAGGTATGTATGTATGTATATTTATAGGTATGCATGTGAGTACTTCGATATTTTTTTCATTTTTTTGCATTCCTCGCTTTCATAGCATTTTCACATCATTACATCTTAATTATAGTGGAATTGCATTCCCATTTTTGTAGCTTTGTGGAGGATTGATGTGTAGTTACGTTACGTTACAATTATTGCATTGTCAACATTGGTTCACACGGCAGATTGATTGACATTAAAAGTTTTGTTGTAGTTGTCGTTTATCTTTCTTACGTTACGTACGACGATCCATTTCATTTGTTTGCATATGTTACCATGCTACCATGTTATCAACACACACACATATTCGTAAAGAGTAAATAGAAACAACTTTGAACCGTCAATATACTTGTCAAATTATTTTCTCCCGTTTTACCGTCCTCTGAATTTTGTAGGAAGTGAAAGAAAATTAACCTTCTTTTTGGCACCACTCAAAAAGTCTTTGTACATCTCCGACCGGATGTAACGTGAGTAGCTGTCACTCTTCATCAAATGATAGACATGAGCCTAGAAAAGTAAGAGAGAAATGTCTATTGACTGTATATGTATCTTAATAAAAAATGAATCTAAGAAGTACATTTGTAAAGTAAGACAAGCTGTACCAGAGCTGTATCGAAACTCCAACGATCTGGATTTCCATCTTGAATATTTTTTCGGGTGTGTTCGTACGAATGAGAATCCACATTTACCAGACATGTGGCATCAGGAGCTAAAAATTCTTGCCATATTTCTT
>JAHZNE010003471.1:0-13108 GCA_027744055.1 Callyntrura sp. NNG-2020
GTTAACACTTTTGAGATGAAAATAATTTGCAAAAGAAGTACTAAAAGTGTATTTCAGCCTCATTTCTAATTTTTTCTAAAAGAGGTGACTATTGACTACTGATTACTTCACAGAAAGTTTGAAAATGTTCATTCTTGCTGTTCCGTGAAAGATGTAGCGGAACTCCTTGTGTCAAAAATGGTCAAGCCTGTCGTAGTATGATGATCTCCCGAGAGTCAGCCACATTGATTGGACAACGGCCCGGGGTGACGCAGTAAAACAATGTCCAGTAAAACGGCACCAGGAATACGACCATTACGAAAAATCCAAAAATAAGCGCAACTATCGAGGGTTCGTCCATGGTCGTCAATAGGGGAAAGGTTTTATTTTAAAGCCCTCCTGAAACAATTGAAAAAATACAATGAATATCCTCAGCCAATAATTTAGTGCTACCAGCCGCTGTTCTCCAGGATATGATCACTCCAATAACAATGTGTAACAGGTAGGAAATACTTGTTACCTTTTTTCAAATCCAATAAAAGAGCACCTTTTTAACTTCCCAATGGTTCAGTATAGCCCAAACGAGATTTGAATTTATTTTTTACAATGTGAAAAAAGAGTATTACTCAAAATAGCGGTCACTGGAATACTGATAGGCTCCCTGATCGAACAATATGGTTATATCATCCGAGATCGAGATTGTCATAAATAGGCATATCGTGACATCCAGAGTAGCATCGGATGATGATGGCACCATGCAACATAGCATTTGACAACAACCACGCAGTTGGGCAATTATGCATATGAAATTGGAGAAATGGTAGCCCGAGGTAAGAAAGCAGCAATGGTGAGAAGGGTGAAATTAACTGAAAAATTGATTATGATTTATGAAGTCACATGGTTGGGTGACACCCTCGATTAAAGGAAGATTTTCGAATTAAAATCTTATAGGGATTCAGTGAAATAAAAAATTGATATTTGGCCTTGGATATCACTTTGAGGATAGAAGTCAACGTATTTTTATCAAGGAGACTCAAAATGTCATACTAATATACATTTAGTCCTGCATTTGAGATGTACAGGGTGTCATAAAAATTGGAAGTCTGGAGCATTCTCTTAGTGTCTTGGATAATGTAAATTAATTGAATCCGAATTGAGCTGTTTTAAGAATCTACATACGATTTAGTACAGAACTGTGGCAACTTTGGTTCGTAAATTTACATTTACCTCCAAATAGAAGGCACTTTGTATATGTCGATCAAATTTGAAAATTTCAGGAATTTCTAAATTCAATTCTTTTGATGATCCGATGTTGTTCCTATGTACCAGCATTGCGTCAATTTGCAACAAATGCACTAAAGTGTATTTTAATCTCCTTCCTATGTTTTCTACAAAGGCGACTATTGACGTCTTCCTAAAACGTTTCAAAAATCCGTTCTTGCAGTTCAGTATAAGATGTAGCGGAACTCCCGTTGTCAAAAGTGGTCAAGTATATCAACTCCTGATGATTCCCCGATGACGGCGGAGAGTCCGTCTCAATGATCACGTCACGGCCAGGGTGGAACCAGTAATACATTGTCCAGTAAAACAGTAACAGGAATAGGATTGCGGCGAAAGATCCAAAAGCAAGCGAAATTATCGTGGGTTTGTCCATGGTGGTCATGCGGAATCGTTTTATTTCAAACTTCTCTTGAAACAATTGATAAAAAATTCAATTATATTCTACAATAAATTTAGTGCTCCCAACCAACCAGTGATATTATCACTACAGAAGCTAGTAAAAATGCGTAACAAAAAGATGAAACATTTTTACCTTGTTGCAAATCCAATAAAAAAGCAACTTTTTAACTCTGCAACAGATTTGTCCCAACGACATTTGATTTTTTAAATTGATATTTTTAAACTGCGAGAAAAGAGTACACTAAAGAAAGCTGCCACTGGAATAATGATAGGTTTCATGATCAAAAAATTTGGTTATATTCCCTGGGATCGAGATCCTCATAAGTAGGCATATCTGGACATCCGGAGTACCTTCGGTTGATTACAGCATGTTGTGGGAAACTGTAATTACGACCGGCAGCAACCACCGTATTCAAAAACGGCTGGGACAGTTACGTATGTGGAATTAGAGGAATGATAGCCCGAGGTAGGAAAGGAGGAATGGTGAGCAGGATGACTTGAATTGAAAATAGATTATGACTTATGAAGTCACTCGTTTGGGTGGCTCCCTCGATTAAGGAGAGATTTTTGGACTGAAATCCCATCAGGAATCAGCTAAATAGAAAATTGATACTGGGAGCACTTCGAGAATGAAAGGCAACATATTTGTATCAAGAATTGGTATCCCGAGGTAGGAAAGGAGGAACGGTGAGGGTGAAATAAATTGAAACATTGATTATACCTTATGAAATCACATTGTTAGATGACTTCCTTGATTAACTGGAGAATATCGAATTAAAACCATATCAGCATTTAGTTATATAGAAAATTGATACTGGGGCCACTTGATATCTCTTATTAGGGAATAGAAGTCAACATATTTTTATCTAGGAGACTCAAAATGTTCTACAAATATGCATCTAGTTCTGAATTTGAGATGTAAAGGCAAATTGGAATTAAATTCCGCTTTGCAGTTATGAGTAATTTTTAAGTGGAAGAGACGTCCGTTGACATTGATTCTATTTACTCAACATAGTAATTACTAGCGTTGGAGGAAAACCCCCTCTTAAAATATATTCCCTGTAGAATAGAAAAGAATGTAGAAAAATAATAGAATAAAAGTCAAATGGAGCGTTGAAATAATTAGGTCGTTTCATGAGTTAATGGATATTTTTGTCTGCAAACTATGCGGGCAAAGTAGCAGTACGAGCTTACCGCATTCATTTTCCTCGTTTAATTCCCTTTGCTAGTTGCTGCCAAAGATGTAGCTTCGAGGAATTGTATAATTTATTATAGCGACAGATACCACACTTCACTCCAGTTTGACATACTTTCACTCAAAATTAGTTTCGCCGTTCTTATTACGTACCACTTGCTAGTTTCCGTTGTAATGGCTGTAGTGAATATTTTTTGAACAAAATCAAATTCCCGTGGAAACAACTCTGAAGCAATGTTTTTGTATTTAATGAGACGTGCATGTTTACATCAGTTGTACTTATTTCTCTGGATTACGAGATGTGGGATGCTGCCGATAATATTTATGATTGCATGCTGGTAGGTAGCAGTTGCAGTTGTCAACATATAAAGTTTATTAAATTTTCATATAACATAACTATTTCCTTATATCAAGTTATATTTCTATGGTGTCGTGCTCAAGTCGCTTTAACGTCACCTTCGCTTTCAGTTTTCCCTTCTTCTCATAATTTGCTACAAATTTACCCCATATTTGCTATTTTTGGAAGTTGTTTCGTTGTAATATATGTGGTGAATATTTTTAAACGATCGAAACGATGTTCATGCTTAATGCTTGAAAAAGTAAACAGCGTGTAAATAGCGATATTATAAATTCATTATAATCGCTAAATTATCAAATATTTTTTTATGTGTTGGTCGATTTAATTTTTAATTTTATGTTCCATAAAACAACAAAATTGATAATTTCATGAACGTCATTTCCACATAAAAGGTCTAATTACTCACAGTAAAGTGGAATTTAATTTAAATTTGCCTTTACATCTCAAATCCAGCAGTGAAGTCAGCGTTGTAGAACATTTTGAGTTAAAAGATGTTGACTTCTAATCCGTAATCAAATGGTATTCTCCAGCATCGATTTTCTTTTTCACCGAATGCTGATAGGATTGAACTCGAACATCTCCTGGTACCCATCCGTGTGGCTTCATAAGTCTTGTCATACCCAAATTTTCAATTTATGCCACCTTTACCTCATGTCTCACCATTCCTACTTTTTTTTTACCTCGGGCTACCATTCCTCCAATTCCACATTCGTAATTGTCCCAGATGCATGGGATTATTGTTTGTGTTGGCGTTTGTCTTTACAGTTTGCTAGAAAATGTTGTATTGCATGGCACCATCATCCAAAGCTATTCCGAATGTCTAGTTATGCCTATTTATGATTATCTCGATCTCGGAGAATAAAACCAAATTGTTCGATCAGGGTACTTATCAGTATTGCAGTGACAGCATTTTTGAGTAACATCAAATCTCGTTTGGGCTATACTATACCGTTGGATGGCTTAAAGGACCACGTTTTATTTGATTTGAAAAAAGGTAAAAATTATTTCAACTTTTTGTTCGCACTTTGTTGCTGAAGTAATAATATCCCCAAAAACAAAATTAATTGACGAGTGTATTTATTGTTTTTTTCACTATTTCGTCAGGAGGGCTTTCGTATAAAACGTTGCACCATGATGACCCTGAACAAACACACGATAGTTGCTGTTGTGTTTAGATTTTTCGCAGTAGCCATATTCCGGGCCCTGTTTTACTGGTCAACGTACTACGCGCTCTTCACGACCCGCTGCGAAGTGTATGCAAATGGCTATCTCTCATCACTGGTAAATGAACGTGTGAGAATATACATGACCACTTTTGACAACGATACTTTCACATCAGCAACATCACTACTGAACAGCAAGAACTGAAATATGCAAATATTCTATGCAGTTGTCAATAGACGCTAGACATCTCTTTTAAAAAAAGGTTTGGATTTTGTATGTAACATGTTGTACGCTCTATGGGCCCTACCTGAAGAGATTCTGAACCTAAATAAATTCATTCAATCATTCATAGAAAAAAAGGTTTAAACAAAGCTTTAGTTTAAAAATGCATCTATGTCGAAAAAAATGTTAAAAATCAGTTTATCACTGGTAAGATCTGCAAGATTATAGATAAAACTCGGCAAGTACCGTACTACATAAAGAGTATGTTATATACAGAATAATTTACATATATTGTTGTACCGTTTAATTGTCCTACAAAGCTATTTTAATTACATCGGTCTTCACAATGCAACCATGTTTGTACGCAGCACTAACGTGGTTGCTAACTAACTACATATCTAACTAACTAACAATATTTTTTTATTTTATGTAAATTCTAATATATTGTATTTTAAAATGATTCGTTGCATTTTATGCAAGTTGACTCTTTAAAAGTTCAACTTTCAAACCCATGTATGTCGACTAGGGCCAAGATATAAGAGTATATTGTATTATAAGGATACCTTTAGTGCATTTCTTGTTAATAATTTTATCTTGTAATCAACTCTGAACGCTCAATTTATTTTATTCATATGACGTTGTATTTTATTGTGGTTCTTATTAACGTGTACTACTAATTTTACGTGTAATTGTAATTGAGTTTCTTTTAAGTTATTGGTAGAACAATGGATTTTGTCGTAAGTATTGTGTATCATGAATAATCTTAATCGTATTATTTTATGGCCCCACGTAGTTGGTGGTAATATCTATTGTAAGTCAGTTCTATATTACTTATATAGTTTCATTTGTGAAGATTTCCCCGTATAACCTCATTTTAACCTCTAAACCAAACCTCATTTGGTAGTTGCGTAACAAACTAGACTTAAAATGCATCGGAACGGATCTCCATAGTGTAGCAGTAACGTTTTATCTTAACACCTAAGTGGTAATATTGCTCTGTGATGTCTCTGTGACTCAAAAAGTGTTAGTTGAAACATTCAGTCTGTTTAGGAGGAATGTAAATATTTCATAGTTTATAAATACATGCTAAATTTGTTAATTTTTCGTTTTGTTGTCCGCTATTCATTCAAATTAAGTCAAGAAGTTTTTTGGCAATTCTGGCAAGCAAGAAGCCACCCTTTAATTCAAGTCATTTTCTTTTTCTGCTTCGTCGTAATTTTCCAGCACAAAATAAAAAATGCAGCACATTAACCAAACCACAGAAATTTTCAATTCGTGTTGCATTTATTTACAGGCAGCTCTGCCCGGCATGGGTCTAGTAAGTATAATCGTAATCATATTAAGTAGCGACATATTTAGTAGTCTACATTACTTGTGAACTACATAATGTTTAGTCTACAGTAAATAGGACCCAACGAATTACCACTTTTTCTCATCTAATATAACATTTTCCGCAGTGCTGTTTTATCTTTAACCCGGTGCATAGTGTGGTTTACAACACGGATTATTTCATTTTGTACAGTTTCTGATTATAGAATTTCCGCACTTGTTCTCTGAAGTTACATTACACAATAAAATTAGGCGTCTGTAGGGAAACATTTTATTAATATGAATATTTTATACTGTATTTACTTATTTACTGAAAGCCCTTCATTTGTAAAACGGGTTTATTGGAGGTTTTAATTTGTTTATGTAAATGTTTACCTTACTATTAGTTAGAAAGTTTCATGTTTTACCAGCAAATGGATATATTGTTAAACCACTGGGGTAAGTAGAGGGGTCGGGGGGATCGTTTGGCTCCGCCTGGAGATTCAATTATTTTTGAAAACAGCAAAATAGAGTATAGCCGTATGAAAACATTTAAGGTTAGGAGAAAGCGACAAACAGGAAGTAACATTACACCATCAAGAAATTTTATGCATATTTTTAATTAAAGGTGATAGTAAGAATAAGTTAAATAGACATTTATAACTGACAATACATTGGCTAATAGAAAAACATGTTAAAACTTATAAAAGAGATTTTATTGAAGAGAGTAAGAATTTTTCATATAATAAGAAACATAAATAGTACAGTACAGTTTAGATTATAGGAAAGAAAACATCGAGACATAAATTTAAGTCGATTTGCACATAGACCTCCAATACAGGTAGTATTATGTGTAGGGACCACTACTGGTTACCAAGTGACAACACCAAGTGACCGATGGGATACGCGTTTCTCGTCGCTTTTATACGTTTCTTCAACATGGACAGAATTAATAGCTTTAGAAGGAATCTAGGTTTATAAAGAGGATAAATTCAATTTAACAGGATTTACAATTTTACCTTTTATAATTTAATAATTGAATAATCCTAATTGGATAAGACGCTTAGATTTTACGAAAACCTATATAGTGCTTATAGTGTAATGGTATCTTGCTTTTAAATATTATTGCCAAAAGCTAACACTGCTAATGTTAATGACCTTTGAGTTCATACTACAAATGCCTGTCCAAAACGTATAAACATTATGAACTAAAAATTACAATTTAAAGATGTTTTCTACTTAAATAAATAAATTTCGACGTTGACTAAACTAAATATGTAGTAGACTAACGATTTTCATCTACACCTGTGTATTCTATACTTCATTTGTGTACATTCCATTGGTCTATAACTTCTTTAGTCTAAGCAACGCTTTGCATTATGCTATTTAATTTCGTCTCGAATGCTGTAGTCTGTCCTTTTACTCGTGTACATCATTTACGTCTATCGTTACTAGACCCCTGAAAAGTTTAATATAATAATGCTATTAGAAATAGTCTAAACCAGAATAAATATAAATGAAATACTATCTAATTCATATATTTTACAAATTTCAACAATGATTTTATTTTCAACAATCTATTTTACATGTATGAATTTTCACGAAAGATTTCCGTAACCTAGTTCTTGTAATTGCTAGACTTTAAGTTGGTATGTTTTTCGTCTGCGCTTACGTAAAGTCATACTACTATATTGTTCCTCAAATGAATTAACTGAATTAACCTGTATGTATTCTGTCTACATGGTTCATTACTTGACCGTAATGTCATGGAACATAAAAGCATGTGGCCTTAATCCCAAATTTACTACCAAATAGGTCTTGCAATGCATTCATATTTACACGCTCATAAATGCTTATGGCAAAGGGTTATGCGAAACCGTCGTTTGTTGCTCCATGAATGTCGTTCAACGTTTCATCTGTAAATAATATTGTAACAATAAAATTTTTATTCACAATGTGGGTTTTGGTTTCTGTTGTAGCACTTTTTTTCTATGGTACGTCCCTACTATAGAACTTTGAATTCATACATCTCTAATGTACAGTAGTGCTCAATGGGTTATTGGTTTAAGCGTACAGTTTCCCCGCAAAGCACATTTTCCGTTTACGTTTTCGTTGAAAGGTATGAGAAATTTCTGCACCACTTGGAGACTCTAAATTACTTAAATGGCACCGCACTCACAATAACAATAAAAGCATAAAATCGTACTACATGTAAGGACGGAACAGAAATAACGAACTTTATGGCTCTAATTTATATTAGAATTAGTATTTTTCGTTTAGATTAATTTACATATTTTTATAGATAACTAAACATTTAGATGAGGTGTGCATTAATTAGAGTTTATATTGTGCGTCACCCGACTGGCATAATTACTTGAGATAAAGTAATACCTTATCATTTCACCTCTCTCAGCCACTGTCATCCAACAAAACATCTACATGCATCGCCAAGACGCATCACCGCACAACACCCGGATTTCATAGAAAAAAATGAACTTTTCTATTTGATATTTGACCATGACAGCAAATATTTGTTGCAACAGTATTTGAAGATATTCAATCATGAAATTGCTAACTTTTAGATTTTATTAAATAAAGTCTTGATAAATATAAATTGTATTCACAGTATTCAACTACGTTAATTCATTCAGCTATAAATAATTTTACTGTAACGTAAAATAAGCCCCTATGGGAATTACAGACAAAGTGGTGTCATCCCAACAGACAAACTTTATAATACCTATATTATGAATGTGAGGCTGGAAGGAGACGACTCGACCTCTTATGACCTGGTCGAAATTGCTCTGCTTTGCTCAGAAGCTGTTTGCTTGAAACATAAACGGCGTAAATCGAATAAGAAAATCTGAATTTAATGTGAGGCTTATTTTAGTAATAATTGTGCTGTAGTACGATGGTTTTGCATTAGCAGCGAAAGTAAACTCTGCTCACTCATTTCTAACCTCAATTCTATTTTTTTATATGAGAGGTGACTATTGTACTGCGTACAGTGTGGGGTTGTTGAAAAGAGTCACTGTTATATGTTTATTAATAGTTTTGTAGCACCATCCACCAGCAACTATCGGAAAATGAAACATGCAATTGAGACGGATGCAACACCTCATTAAACACAGAGACAAAGGTTGCGGTGATGCATTTAATAGAGGGTTCACTCTTTCTGAAAGTTACTAGTTGCTACAGCACTATTAATAAATATATATAACAATGACTCTATCCAATATGTAAACACTGTAAAACGCTGGAACACTTTCTTTCTGCCCAGTTCAAGATGTAGCGGAAGTCTCGTTGCAAAAATGTTCAAGAATAGCTACACCTGACTATTTCTTGATGACGGCGGAGCGTCAGTCGCAGTGATTCCGCAACGGCCTGGGGAGAAGCAGTAATACAGTAACAGGAATATTGCTGCAAAGAAAAATGCAAACAGTGCCACCGCTATCGTTAGTTCGTCCATGGTCGTCATGTCTGACCGTTTCATTTCAAGCCCCTGCTGAAACAATTGAAGAACACTATAAATGTACTCGCCAGTTAATGTGGTGTTACCAGCCATTGTTTCCAGTTATATTATCCCGTCAATAACAAATAACAATGTGTAATAAAAAGATAAAACACTTTTACCTTGTTGCAAATGTAATAAAACAGCATCTTTCTAACTCTTCAACAGTATAATATAAGCCAAACGAGATTGGAGTTTTGAAACCGATCTTTTTCATACAGCGATAAGATGAGTATATGTGCTCAAGAAAGCTGCTTCTGAAATACTGATAGGTTCCCTTATCGAACAATTTGGTTATATCACCCGAGATCAAGATCATCATAAATAGACATATCTTGACATCCGGAGTAGCTTTGGATGATGGAACCATGCAATACAGCATTTTGTAGGAAAGTGTAAGAGCAAACGGCAACAACCACGGTATTCGCAAAAGGTTTGGGCATATACGTATGTGGAATTGGAATTGGAAAAATGGTAGCCCGAGGTAGGAACGGTGAGGGTGAAATAAATTGAAAAAATGATTAAGGTTTTTTAAGAAAAATTCTGTCAGTATTCCGTGAAATAGAAAATTGATACTGGATTGATTTAAGATCATTTGAGATGGGAATAGAAGTCATAGTTTTGTCAAGTAGAATTATAATGTCCTACAAATATACATCTAGATCTGAGTTTGAGGTGTAAATGCAAATTGCAATTAAATTCCATTTTACAGTAGATCAAAGATCAAACAAGAACCATCAATTTTTATTGCTTGAAATTAATGGAAATTTCAATAGACCAATAAATAACAACATTGATTAAATGTTGGATAATGCAGCTGTATAATAATGAATTTATGATGTACCATAATTTCAAATACATGATGCTTCACTTTACTTGTGATAACAGCACTAGAATTCGAATCCAGGTCTTTCGTACAGCAGCGTTTATTTTGCGACGTACTTCTCTGGGTAAATGCGCCTATTTAATTTGCACAAGAGAGCCATATACACTTTTGTCAAGTGCCATATACTCTTGACATACTTTAGCAGTAAAGGTTGATATTTGTCATGAAAACATGTGTGATGTTGTTTATGCGTTAATACATTTGAAAATGTTTACCCATTTAACGGTTTTTACATTGACTCTATTTTTAAAATTGTTTATGAAAATTGACGGAGGGTCGCACATGGAATTGCACTTTCATTTTTATGCATGCGGTCCCCCGAAGATATTTCAAATAATATTTGACAGTCATAGTCATAAGTCAGGCAGTGAAAGATGCGTAGTTGTTCCGAGTTTGGAGTCAACGTCATCAAACATGTTTTTGAGTGGCTGGATGACAAAATATCAACTTTCAGCGACCATTGTACGTAATATTTATGATTTTGGATTTGCCCGATAGTTACTATTCTTTATTTGGAAAGTTGGCGAATTCTGTTGATAAATTATTCCTCATATTCTACTTGTAAGCTTCACATTGCTTGATTTAAGAATTAACCAGTTTCGAATGTTAAATGTATCTTAATAAAGTTATTTACGCAATTCTATATACGCAACATTTTAGTTCCTTGCGTTGAAGGAAAACCCTGCCCTATGCGGGCATTGGTGTAAAGTAGCGGTACTAGTATACCGCAATACCGCATCCGTTTTCTCTAATTTCTTTCGGTAGTTGCTGCCAAGGGGGTATCCTCAAGGCAAACAATACAATTGTGGCGTCACCACTCTTCACCCCATGTGGACATACTATCACAGAAAATCAGTTTACCCTCCTTTCCATATTACGTACGGTTTGCTATTTTTGGACGTGGTTTCGTTGTTCCGAAACGAAACTTTTTAATGTATTCGGATAGCAAATAAATTTTGTGGTGACATGTTTGTATGTACAGTTGTAGAGGTCAACAATGCCAACATCTCATCAACGCGTTGCGCCAACAAAGTAAAAAGACAAACTCCACTAAAAATGAAAATAGAAGTGTAAGCGAGGCAATAATCGAAAGCTAAAACAGTAATCATTTATATAGCACGGCCCTGTGGATGGGCAGTGTAGCTTACAATTGTGGCTAGTATTAGTAGCAGAGCTTTCGCTCTTTAAATATGCCAGTCTATATATAACTTTTGTGCAATTTGCAAACCATATATGCCCATTCACCCAGACGAGTGTGAACATGCTAATGTAAATGATATAATGGTATATTATAAATACATTGTTTCTAACAAATTATCAAATATTTAAGCAATTTTGTATTTTGTTGGTAAATTGGAGCTTTCATTACCACCAAACAAGAATGATCATTTTAAAACATCTTTTCCACTCAAAAATGTCTAATTACTCAGAGTAAAGTGAAATATAAATTCAATTTAGCTTGAAAGCTCAAATTTAGAAGTGAAATATGAGCGTTTGAGAACATTAAAAAGTATTTACTTCAATTCCCAAGTCAAATCGTATCCGCCAGTATCAATTTTCTGCTTCATTGAATGCTGATATGATTTTAATTCGAACATCTCCCGGTAATCGAGAAAGTCACGTATCCGTCTAACTTCATAAGTGATAGTCAATATTNATTGTAAAATAGACTTAGAATCAAATTTGTAATAATATTATGTATTTATGGTGCTCTATGGGTCATTGCCCAAAAGAGCTGTGGGTTGCCAAATAAATAATAATAAATAATAATAATATATGTAAATACCGCTGTTGTTGTCGTTCGTCTTTACAGTTTGCTAGAAAATGCTACATTGCAGGACATCCAAGTTATCGAAGTTATCCAAGATGTCAAGTTATGCCTATTTACGATGATCTCGATCTCGGGTGATATAACCAAATTGATGGACCAGGGACCCTATCACTATTCCAGTGGCAGCTTTCTTGAGTACACTCTTTTTTGCAGTTTAAAAATATCTAATTTGAACATCAATTCTCGTTTGGGGTAATACTAAACCGTTGGCTAGTTTAAAGGACCACCTTTGTGTTTGATTTGCAAAAAGGTAAAACGTATTTCATCTTTTAGTTATTGGAGTGAAAATACCACTGAAAATAACGGCTGGTATCACTAAATTAATTGACGAGTATATTTATTCTATTTTCTCTCTATTTTCGCAGGAGCATTTTGAAATAAAACATTCCACAATGACACCCCTGGACAAATATGCGATCGTTGTGGTTGCTTTTGGATTTTTTGTAACAGCCATATTCCTTGCACTGTTTTATTTTTCGTTGTGCGTCTGTTTCTCTCCAGGCCAATGCGCAGTCAGCGTGGCTGACTCTGACGTAACGTCAATGGAAAATAATCCGGTGAAGATATCCTTGACCCCTTTTGACAACGAAAGTTCTGTTACATCTTACTGAAGGGAGCAGCAAGAACGGACATTTTCAAACGCTCTATGCAGTGCAGTAGTCAATAGTCGCCTCTTTTAGAAAGAAATTGTAAATGGGGGTTCTCAAAAAAATGGTAAAATCGGTTTATTCAATTTGAATGTATCTTCCGAGATTACCTAATAACATATCTTCCTACACTGCATTAATTGAGTCCATTCAATGTCCTACGTCAAACCAGCATTTGTTTTTGTATCGTTTAATTGTCCTGCAAATCAGTATTTCAATTAGATCAGTATTCAGTACCATAATATTGTAAATATGTTCTCATGTTCTACTTGTAAGCTTCCCATTATTTAATGTAACCATTAGCCAGTTTCGAATATTATAATAAAA
>JAHZNE010003472.1:0-27119 GCA_027744055.1 Callyntrura sp. NNG-2020
TTAGGATCCTAACTTTTCCAGATGATAAGCGACGTTTTCTGGAAAAATAATTTTATTCTCTGGAAAATTAATTATTTGCTCTGGAACAATAAATGACACCCATAATTTTTTGTTATATACTATTAACTAGAAAGCATTGCATTAAAATTCCCCTTGGTTTGTTTTCGTAATTTACAAAATAACAGCATTCTGCATGTATTTCAAAGTGTTGGCAAAACAGTTGACAGTCAATTAATTTATGAACTAAAGGCGCGTTGGTGGGTAGTAAGTATAGTATTTCAAACAAGAGCCAGGAGGGTAGGTATTTGTTTTGTCCCTCCTACTCCCTCGGATGTAGCTTTCTCTTGTGCATGGCTTCATTGTTTTAGCAGATGACAACGACACACTAGATGGATTTTTGCATTGCGGTGAAGAAAAACCGCAAATGAAAGGTGACATCAGGACATTTTGAGTAAGATAATCATGTAGACATTGACGTTATGCAGGTTCATCTATGTACATTTATGGTTATTCGTAATCAGTCTAGCCTGTCGAAAAGAACGAATGAAAATGAACAATAGTTGCACTGAACGATTGTAAATACTTTCTTTGAAACAATACATAAAGTCTATATCTTCGAAATATATCATATGCAGTATATGTGGATGCACATGCCCAATCCCAACGTGTTAAAATCATCAAATTATGTAGAGCAAAGCAGAAAGTAAGAAGAAATGCAACAGTGACGATCATCTTCTATCGGTTTGTCATAAATATGATTTATTACTACATGAAACTCGTTCTGACGCTGTAGAAGCATCGATCATCCTTTGCTATTTAACGTCACATATAGTTTGACAGAGAGGTTCGTGGTATTAATTACTACCACTTTGGTTTGGTGTGTCACATCAAATGAACTGGAACCGAAGAAAGGAGGTCATTAATCACTAAATCAAATTGCAAAGTTACCCGTGGTAAAATTTCAAATCAATCTAAAGTTGAATGCCATGCAGTAACCACTAAATATACATATAATATAGCTGTTATTAGAAATAACACTAGTTTTGATATTTATACTTGTATAAAAATTTTCCATTATCAACTCACCCCGTTAAGTGTGTATCCGACGTCTGTATCATCATTCTAAAATGTGTACATTATCAAGGGAATTGAAACTAAACTTCCGATCACCCAATAGAAGTTATGTACCATTTGCTGTGAAAACAAAGAAAGGGCAGTGCAGCAGAATGACTTGCAAAATGTAAAAACTTTTCAAAATGAGAAAACAAGATGATTTTTCTAATTTCATTCATTCTTGTTTTCAGTTTGAACAATTTATGTATTGAAAGGCTGTTCTCAAACGAAAAGGTTAGCATGGCTAACGTAACTTACTGTACACAACGAAAGCAGTAGTGTAAATTTAGAATAATGTCACTAGAGCATAAAGGCGCAAACCCACTACTGTGTTGACACTTTCGCCAGAATAACAAATTAATGATTTCTACATTGCTTTTATGATTACCCAAGAAGCGTGTCGCTGACATCAAGCTTCATTTTTTGCGCCTACATCTACAACCAGAGATAATTGGCCCAGCAAATAAAGGGTAAAAACTCTTTAAAACGCCAGCTTTTTAGTTCATTCATTGTAATAATATGTATCATAAAGCAAAGATGAACGTCTATCAAGCACGACATGTAATGCCTAATACTGTTTTGTCATGAGGCGGAGTAGGAATGACTATTTTGAGAGACTTCTTGCTCAAATCCACTTTTTGCTTGGTTAACTAGCTCATTAAAGAAATGCCTTGTAAAATGTGCAATTATTTTACTGTGAACATCAGGTGAATGGCTGGTGATCAGGCTTATTTCAAGAGCTAAAGAGCGAGGGCTGATGAAGAATGTTCCTTTTTTCATTTAACTGCTTTAACATTTTGTGCATTGTACGATCATTATATCTTAATGCAAATTATATACGATTTCAAAAAGTAACAATTTTCTCTTTTTGAAAGCATACCCAGCCAGTGCCAGTAGTGATCCTTCAGTAGGTTCGAACAAACCAAAGGATTCAGTACCAATGGGGTCGGCGAATTTGCAACAACAACAACAACCGCAACAGCAAATGCATCACCCGCAACCACCTGTACCAATTAATGTAATTGAAAAGCCAGCGATGCTCACATCTGGGAATAGCAACAATGCCCCTGCGTTGAAAAACCAGGTACCTTTGAGGCAAACCGAAGATTACCCTCTACTTCCTAACAATGTCAAACCACTGCAGCAAATAGCGGATGGTAGCGGCGTAATAAATGTACCACCTCGTAAAAATGACATGCAAATTTTTAACCATAAAGGTGGAGGTGTGTTAGACAGCATTGGAAAGCAGCCGGACCAACATTAGTAATTTGATAATGAAATAAAAATAATGATTTTATTTATATTTTGGAATTTAAAAATTATCTTTTTAAATGAATGAATATGTACAGCATGGGGCAATATTGGAAACAGCCTACTAATGCTAACTACGATTATGCAAATGGAGAAAGTCAAGCTGGATATGGTCCAATGCCCCCACCGCCTCTATATAATAATAACAATAGGAACCCTTACGGTATGTTGTTCACTATTGCATTGTGTTACATATACATAGTCAACGCTCATTCATGGTAGAAGAGTATAAAACAAGAAATTGCTACTTTTGTTGCAGGTACGAATTACGGGAACATACCGTATCCGTATGGAGGTTACCCTAATTTACAAGGTCCTCCACAACAGGCTGTTCCCCCGGGTCTACCAATACTTCCGCAAGGACAACCGCAGTTTTCTGTAAACAATTATGGTCCACAGCAGTCGCTTCAGCAGTCCTACTACACTAACCCCCAACAGTTGCCTCCCTTGCAAGGTAACAATGCTATCAATTCAGTTACGGGGAAAGGCCAAGCCCCTGGGATAGTGCAGCCGCCTAATATTGGTAAAGTTTACGTTGAAAAGCATGAAAGAATATGGGCAGTAATACGACTTGAGTAGTAGTCTTTTATACTGATAAATATATTAAAACAAATTCACTGTATGTCCATACTTTGCAGTTCGAAACGTTGGAGTTCCCCAACAAGCGCCAGCAATCATAAATCCATCCAATCAGCAAACCCAACCTCAAGCCACCACAACTAAGCCAAGTACATGGCCGCAAGGTGTACAGTCTAATATCAATAACAGTCAAGGTAGCCTTTCAAAACTAGAAGCTGATTTTATGAAAAACCTGAAAGCACAGTCCTTACAAATTGGATCCTCCGAAGTACAATCAGGTACACGGCACACGACATGTATAAAACAATCATCAGATCTGTCGTCAGCCAACAAAGGTGGCCATGATTATTTGGTGATGAAAAATCCTTGATATTTAAATATTTCTATTTCTACTACTAATTGCAGAAGAGCTTTCCCCACACAATGCAGGAGCAGGAGCAGTGTTCATCTTTATATTGGGTCTTGGTATGTCTGTCGTAATGGTTATCATTGTTGGGTGTAAGCTTCGCCGGGTTGGAAGGAGACAAAGAGGAAAAAACAGACTTGATCCTGATTATTTGGTTGATGGAATGTATTTGTAAAAAAAACAAAGTTGATCAAAGCAGTACTTACATTATTACATTACGAGTGTCGCAAATTAGTGAAACAATAACAATGTACAGGTCAACTGCAAGTAATAATTTATTCGTTATTACAAGTAGTTTCCCATTCATAAAAAAAACGTTTTCTGCGTTAGTCCCAAATTTGTGTAGAGAATGTTTATTTTACTTTTGCAATGGAAGGTGCGCGGGTGGGGGGAGCATGATTAAATGGTAGATGTACATATATGTACTGTAGCCGTAGCGTAGCGTATACTACGTACCGTTTTATTTAGTCAAGCAAATAAAATGTTCCATTGACGAGGACTATTGTTACTGTGTGGGCCATCGCAAATGATAATATATTATAGCGTACACTTTTTTGTTGTAATATGACTGAAATGTACACTAAAAATTTACTTTCATGTCACATCACGTTTAACATTCTCCCCTTTTCATTCATTTCATAATAATTGTTTGTAGCTCCGTTTCCCATTCACAGACAATCAAATCCAAAATCATTGGTATTTACTTTAATCGTTTGAACGTTTTAAATGCGTTCGTATACATGTATTTCTTCTGGTGATACTGTGGATGGCTATAAAGTATAGTTGATATATGATAATGCTCGTCAAAAATGTCAAGAATGACAAAACGGTCACAAATTGACAGCCGCATAGCTTCATCATTGATTACGGTACGGTTGTCATTTTGTGAAAGTTTTTCTTAATTGACGATTTCACTGACTCCGGAAGTGAATGTGCCGACATACAGGAGATGAAAACGGTTATTATGAGCAAAATTATTAGTATGAATAACAATTAGACTGTTTTAAACATGAAAGGACTTTGAATTCAATTCATAGATCATACTCTGAATTCGTAACAAACAACATACAAAATACAAACAAGTCAAAAAAAAATTACCAACCACAGCATAATATTAAGAGTAGGTATATATATATAACTTGTGTATTACAAAACATGAATGTCAGTGATCAATTAGTCACTTAAAATATTCTTCGCAATATGTATGTAAATGTAGCTGTTTTTACTAAAAAAAATATCAATCCTAATAAACATTTAATTGTGTAATATAATGGTGTATTAGCTTCAAAACGTTAAATGAGATTAATCAATTGAAGCTTCGTTTTGCTATGAGCGTGATATATGTCTAAACTCTAAACTATGGCATATTGATAGAACTTTTAAATAAAATGTTTAAAAACAAAAACATAATTGCGTTTACAAATTATTTCCATATTTTGCATACCTGTGCATAAAAATTGATGCATGAAGTTAAAATTAATTCACAAGGTAGAACTTTTTTAAATTGCTTGTTATCGTATATTTACGTTTTAATACAATAAACAGGGGTTATAAAGAATTATTACAAGTAATAACTAATTATGTAGTATTATTGAGAAATGTCTCATGGTTATGATGATATACTTGAGACATGAGCGGTCTTGCACAGTTGACATTTACACAACAAAGTGACTAGGATTTATGTCAATTTAATGAGTAAAGCAAATAGTAAGTAAAGCTGAATAGGTATTGAGGTAGTGACATAGTCTATATACAATATGTTTACGAACATCGTATTAACATCAGATAAGAGCTCAACATTTTAATAATAATTACAGAAAAATTAACAAAGTAAAACTTGTCACCTGTACAATTTATCTGTCTGTCTGTGCATAAAATGCCTCACTAATTAAATTTGAATGAATGAGTTAATTTAACACTCTTTCGGTATAGAGCATACACGTCATGTTAATGTCAACGTCAACTGTAAATGTCGTTTCGAGTATTTCTTCCGACTCCATTCCATATGATTTACCTTATGAATAAGGCTCGAGGGAAATGAAATAATATATAATTCTTATTTTTGGTGACTGTTTTCCAAATATTTATATTCTTGTGGGACTATATGAACAAGTACAACTTGACTTTATTATTTTTTACCATTGTAAATTGTAATCCCAACTTATGGTTTAGAAACAAAATGATATTTTCTGTTACAGTTACAGTAAAACGTAGACAAGTATATCACGTGGACGCATAAAACAATTACACATTAGAAGAAATGGTGATTATCTTTAATTAGTCTTGTCGATTAATCAATTCCATTAAACGAAAAATATCATGGATATTTCCATTGATGGTGGCATTTTTGTGCCATGAGCTGATAATCAAACCTAGACTAATCATTTACATCATGACAAGTGCATCGCATTTTAATACAAATTTTGATAGACGTAATTTAATATTAAAACTGCCCAGTAATTAATGCAAGAAATATCAATGCAAATGATATCAATGTACAGCACATATTTCAACTTCAGAGGTCAAACCGTGGAGTCCTATAACAAACAAATAGAATAAAAATAATTAGCACAAAAACAAGTGACAAAAATTCAATTTCAACCAAACACGCACCCACGCACGCATATATGTGTCTATTTAAAAGAAAACTATTTTACTTCTAAATACGTTCAACAGCTTTAACATTTTATTTATGTTCCATTCAGCATAATTATTCGTTTTTAATTATACATACAACCTTGTTTTCTGGACTATTTTCTGACTTCGTTGTTGATCCACTGACAGTTTGTCTCTTGTTTAAGGTAGCAGCATAAAGTTTTAAAGCTTCGTCATAGCTAACTCTGCTGCTACATAACAAGCATTAAACCTCAGCCATTATTTGTGTTTTACACAAAAGCTAACGCTTACTAAGATTTTGGAAATATTGTAAAATATTCGTACCACTTAGACCTAATAGAAACCCTATAAAAATTGAGACGGTAAGATACAAAACTAAATTTTTTCTTAAATATCATAAACATGCACACCTTCTGGGCCATTGATGGTCACGGTCGGTTAAAGGAACATATATAACTCCAAATAGACTTCTTTTGGTGATTTCTCCGTTTGGGAGTTTATCGATCTAAAATCAGAGCGTACATATATATGACCACTAACTGAGATTTGAAATGACTGTATATGTCATAGTTTTCTTCATTGCTTAATCATTATAACCTGCTGCATGCATTAACATAATTAGTGCACTACTGTCAAATGTGCACATTTCGTTGCTAATATTAGAATGCAATTTTTGACGTACCAACTAATTTCAGCCTGCCAGACTCCAATAGATCACCATGATGCTTTTTCACGTTTTGGATAGACATATCTACAAGCTCAGGCATGTGGTCGATACCAACAACTTTCCCAGTCTCTCCAACCTTAAGGACAGAGAATTTAACCGACATGTCATTGTTATAACTAAGTACATACAGAAATTGTTAAAATATCTGTTTGGTGGAGTAAATGTCCATGTCTACGTCCAATTTTTATTTAAAAATTAATTTACCATCAACGCCATACAAGCGGTCAAATATCCTGATCCTGACATCATGTGTGTTATTTGGCACATACAATTTATTTATACAACAAAATTTGTATTACAGTTGGCCCTTAGTTTAATAAAGAATAATTATTACCAACGTATATGACACTAATAATAATGAATTATTTTCTATATACCTGAGCCAACATCTAAAGCTCGTGCACCTTCTTTCAAATGCCCTGCGAGTACTTCCAAAGCATGTGCATGCTGGAAATATAAAAAAAACATGAAAAAATATTTCTAAAATAAATATTAAATATGAAATCAATTTGTGTACCATGTGTGGAGCGCTAATTGTAACACCAAAACCAATGCTCTGCGGCGAGTCTTTATACGGAGAATTTTTACTAAACTGTCCTCGATCTACCGCTCTCAATGCTTCTTCGACTTTGGTACTTTTAACGATTCCATTTGCTGTAAACATTACGAAACAATCAAAGGGTGAGTATTAAGCACATACAGCTAAGCATGACACAAGCTAAAGCATATAAGCAGTTGGCAGTTGACAATATTAAGTTTGTTTATTTATTCGTGTATTTTTATTGACCTTAAAACATTCAATTTCTTACATTTTAAATTGCTGATCATATCATTATTATCCACACCATGAGATCGCCAGGCCATGACTGAAGTCGTACAAATTCCTCTGTATGCAATACAAGCCCACAAAATGAAAGTTTTCGGAATTATTGGCACCATTTACGTGAGAGAAAGCATCAAAACATTATAAAAACTGCAACACGACAAAAGAAACCAGATAATGTAGTTCTGCTTCCTTGTGACATTGTGTTACCCTGGTCCAAATGAAACTTGGTTGCGGTTTAAAAAATGGCATATTTATGACAATGCTAACTAACCGTAGAATGGGTTTCCAACAGAAATCGTATAATACAAAAACCAAAAACAGACAACGACACGTTACAATTTATATATGTCGTATACCGTTAATCTAAGTGATTGCACTTCCAATTTACTATTGCAATTCTGTTGCATAAATGTCCTTAATTGCAGCTTTAATACGCAGTAAGTAACCGTATATTTAACAGTAAGTAACTGTGTATTTTCCCTTTCTATATAGTTGAAGAACAGCTTGGCTATTGTGCGTTTTTCTGCAAAGCACACATGCAAATTTAACACATTTTCAGTGCAAGATTAAGGTTATTACATATTATGGCCCTTTGTACCAATGTGGTAGTTTTTTCCACACTGCACAATGTAATGTTGTACCTGTTGTGAATACTTCAATACTTATAGCCTTCACCAAAATATTTACAAATTCAAATTCGGCTGTTTAGGGACTACAATATTCTCATTGGCAGTGAAAGCTGGGGTACATCTACAAGGTTGAGTTTCATTGTTTGGCTGCCTAGCTTTTACATTTGCTGCACAAATGCAAACGGGACGCTACACCATGATGATGAAGCTGTTTACTTACACACAACAAAGATCAGTATCAGAACAAAATGCAGGTTTATCTATTGTGTTTAATTTTTTTAATAATTCGTACAATCTCGAGATAAGTATATATGGTCAGCTTTTCTTGAGTTTACCCTATATTAAATTTCATATATTCGACGGAACTCCTTCCAGCATATCAGATTTTCAGGTACGGTATGAAATGAACATGGTCTTATCAAATCATTCGGAACGTATTGGAATAAGAGGGTGGTGTCTGGTGTGGAACACTTTGAACCCAAGCGTTTTGAATCATCACCATCAGTCATCAGTGAATATATAGCACCAACCGAGTTAGCGGAAGCTCAATGGTTTGATTTGTGATTTTATGATTTGACCACAGGGTGTATGAGTAGCTGTCATGTTGTCGTTGTCGATGTAAGACCATAAGATGTCTCGCCAAAGTTCTTCCAGGTTATCGACAGCTCAGATATGTGAATAGCGTTCTTTCGGAAATCTTTGAATCGAAAATCCCGTAGACGTACAATTATTTATTTATAAGTTTTAAAAACTTTACCCAGGAATAAATCTGGAAATGTTCATATTATGTGAAGTACACTCGATTTCCTTAGAATTAAAGTTGAGGGAACTGATAGCTTTACTCTGCAGTGCCGATTCTGCTCGTATATTTTTCAAACACAAATTGAAAATTAATCTCAAATTCCCTATTGTCGTGGTACAACATTCTTCTGAGATTTTGCATTATTTTTAATTTTCAACCTAGCCGCGTAAAATTGCCATCAATTTAAAGACGGGTTACTTGCATTTTAAATTGACATATCACATCAAAACGTTTTGTTTCGAAGAATATAGCAATTTAATTGTAACTAATTATCGTAAAGGATTTATTCTTGTTTTACTGATTATCAAACAAATGTGTACACTATATTGTTTTCATTCGTAAAAGTAACTAGCTACAAGACAATAGATACTGGTGCTCGACGAATTTGTCGGTAACTTTTTAAAAGTTATAAAAATTTGAAAATATGCGCTTCGAGAACTTAAAAGTTTGTACACGGATATGTCAGCTTTCAAACAACCAAAATATAAATAAATACATTTACCTAAAAACAAAATGAATACATTCAACATTCAATCCCATTACCATTACCTATGTTGAATGTTACATGTACAACATTGTACTTAGGTATGTACATTAAAAATTATAATGGCTAAAACCCAACTGCAATCGGGTTCGGCAGAAATATTTAGGTGGGTTGGGTAGACAATAGCAGGCAACACACATTTAAAAGAAGAATTTGAAATGGTTAGATGGTGAATATGTGTGTATGTACACAATTTAGTTTAGTCCCTCTTACTTAGGTAGTCTCTCGTCCCGAGACAGCTAGCACATTCCTAATGTCTTAAGATAAAATATTACCTTGTTTTGTGGTTTATTGTTATCTATCAGTTTCACCATTGTTGTGAGTGGTATTGTCGTATCTCTTCTCGGTGTGGCGGTTTTATTATTCTCCTATACCCTTGCTTCAACAAAAACCTGAGAGATGTGATGCAGGCAAGCAGATCTCTTCAACACAAATTTTCCCCCGTCGTAAATTGTCACAATCGCCAACATTTTATAACCATTTACTGAAGTCTTTTTCCCCTCGAATATTATTGGTTTATTTTTGATCGCCGGTCTCACCGATAGATAAATGTCCATGTAAGATTATGATGTCATGCAATATTCAAAATCACAACTGATAATAACGTATTCGTGTTACAGAAGTGACTTCATCTAAATTTTATCCCATATATGTGAGCAAGCATTAGGACAGACCGTGTACATTTGAATAGCCGTTTAAAGAAGGAACCTAACAATCTTAAAGTAAGTTTTACGTATTTACTCCGCCGAATTAAATTATACTGTATTGAACTAGGTGTGAGCATTTTTGTAAGGAAAATCTACTTTCGAACAACAATACTCCAATAACATTTGCCAGAAAGAAGCAAGTATATTTAACTGCCAACGGACTACATTGTAAGTCAGTTTTAAAAATGCAAAGTGAAGTACTACTTTAGTATGCAGCACAGAAAAATACTTGAGTCAATGTTTGTCACATAGTACAAGTGACGTGTCATGTTTCGCATTTATAAGGAAAATGTTTTTTTTCTGTCGTCTGTTTTGGTATACAGGATTAATAAACTTGCGCAAAACAAAGCAAATCGTTTCGGAAAATTTTTTCTTTTGCCAATCACCTTTTTTCTAACTACTTGAATTTCAACATTTCAAGCAGTTTCTGCGCAGCTAAAAACAGCTCTTTTTTTAAAATCTCAAAACCAATTTAATTTACACATAATGTCAAAGTATTAATGGGTTAACTATCATCTTTTTTTAAATTGTTCAACCATATTACTTTAACAAACCAGCGCCAGTATTGCATAAACATACAATAAAACCCAATGGAATCCCTCTGTCTACCTGAGTAAAACTTGGCTTGGCACTTGGCACTTTCCGTTCTGTCTTGCACTCGGTTTGAAAACTTAGGCGCATAAAAATTATAATAAAATTTTCAATTTATACATATATGCCCACATATTTATTACACTTTTATATACATATATAAATATACATATATATTACTACTGATGTCTGTGCTTGTACCACATTCCACAGAAAAAAACATCTCCGACAATGAGCAAATGATCTCTGTGATGCTGCCTGTCTGTGTATGTTAAAGAAACTTAGTAAAAACTACTGATTCAACAACAGTTGCCTGGTACAAGTCGTATAACAGCGCTTGCTTGTCATTCTGTGTTAGCTTCACCAAAAAAAATTATATAGCATGCCATTTAAGTTTTATTGTTGAGCGGTAATACCTATAATACATTGTGTGAGTGCAACACAACAACAGTGGTACATAAAAGATACACACATACACACACAGACGAAAAACCTTACCTTACAGACAAGTAAAGTTTATTCCTGATATATTCATGTTATATACGGCGTTTGAGGAAAATGGGAATATAACCTTTGCCTATCTATCTATCACTAGGACCTTACAGTACTGAAGGAACATGTGTATACTTTGAACATCTCAGCAGCATTCTCCTCGTCGTCGTCATCATCAGCAGCAAAGATCGGTATGTGAGTTAGAAATTTACCAATTCGTGTGTATACTTTTACTTAAAGGTAAAAACCATAAACGTGGGCAAGTTTTGTTTCATCTTACTTATTATTACTACTGACTGAGCACACCGTCGTCGTTGTTGCTTGTTGTGACTTACATTATCGTCATGTAGTTGCTTGCCGCATAACCATGCAAAAGAAGAATAAAGGAAAAAAACGAGGATTCCAAACCCCTTCTTTATTGCCTACTTCATTCCACAGCTCACTTTTATTTCTTTTTCTCTGTCATTAAAGCCACCATCAGCCAAAGGTTTACCTGAAGATGCAAGACAACATACTACACGAGCAACAAAGCAACAGTACGCATTTTATGCAGGTAAAAGATGTATGGTGTAGTTTGTTCTGTTCTGAACAGATTAAAGTTGATACTGCATTAAAATATAGGTAGGTATACATGTCCGAAAAAATGTACCGATAATATGATACGTCCATATAACTAGGTATTCCGGCATAATAACCATCAAGGAGGATACTCCAGTGGTATTTTCTTAATAACATGATATTTTGATGGTCGTGTACGGTAAAGACAAAATTTTAGGTTTCTTAAAATACATGGTTTAAGCAGCGTCTTTCTTGTAACGGAGATGATATACGCACAAATATAATCAAGGATATAAATTATAAGATAATTTTTATTTTCTATTTCTGAAGAAATCACGTCTTATAAAATATGGTACGAACAAAAATGTCAGTATATCAATCAATAATATATTTAGCTTGTTGTATAATAAGACAGTTTTTGTACTTCATCGCTGCTCCTAATATTGCATTCTTCCATGCTTTAGAATTCTGCTTGTATATATCTAGTATCTCCTCGAGAAGAAGAGAAGTGATTGCATCTCTTGTATATATATGATGTCATTTAGAGCTAATATATTTTATACAAAAAGGAGGTATCAGCTCGACGAAGGTTTTAAGTTGTGCTGCTGCTGCTCTCTCTCTCCCTCTCTTTGGCAGCGAAAAAGTTGAGAGAATTATACCTATCCAACTGAACACCAACAATGCAATGACCATACGGCATGAACAACACTTGAGCTCACTCACAACACAACCCAACGTTTTCTTCTCTTTTCTGTAATGCTTCAGGGCAAATTCCTCAGCAACATACATAACAACTTGAATTATCTAAAATACTTATTATACGGTTACGGTTAGAAGTAAGGGAAAAAGCTTCTTTTCTTGGGTTAATTTTTAGCTTGCGTTTGCTTTTGCTTGTGTGTAGTGGTAGTTGGGGTTGGATTGGATTGTTGCTGGTGGCTGAAGGAAAGAAAAAGTAATAGCTCATTGTATACTGTATTGTTCCTCAACAGTTGGCTCCTTCTTACACATACCTAAGCTAAATTCACTTACTACTACGAGAGAGCATTAGCTGTATGCTTTTCTATACATGCAATATATTTTACCAGCTAGTATATTTTATCCTTAAATCTTTCTTTCTGTCTGACTGTCTAGTCATTACATTGTTATATTATCCTTATGCTCATCATCTCAGAGAGGGATAGGTATTTACGTGTGTACACTGTACGGCATGGCATACCAAATCAACTAGTAAATCCTTCAAGGCGAGATTCCTTCGTCACCACACACCACACCGTCACATCTTACGTGTATGCTAGTGACATATCAGCATTTAGAGCAGAAAAACGACAATACATATAAATGAGCATTTAATAATAGCCATAATGGAATACCATTTAAGACGGAAATCACAGCTTTTGTGTTAGGTTTGCGTGGGGTTTCCGCCTGTGAATTCCACACAGGCAAAAGGGATAAAATACCAGAAACAGACAGTCTGTATGCAATACAAACGAATTTTGAATTGACTGCTGGACGGCAGGGTGGAGGGCATTTGTTCTAAAAAAAAAGGATGAGTTGTCCACATGCATACAGAAATATATCTATGGCCTAAAACCCTAGGGCTTGTTACACAACTGCAAACAATTACCGATACATATACCTTATTTTCATTGTGGCAAATGGTGGTGATGCGTTGTGCATATATCTACATATATGCCTGCATCATGTGCTTAAGTTTAACACTAACACAGACTTAAGTGAAGATGTTAAATTTTGGAACAGACCAACTGGGTATGCATATGGTTTATAGAGTAATATTACCTTACGAGAGTGAAGAGGAGACAAAATGAAGCCCCTTTCCAACTACAATCATCATCATCATCCTCAGGAATGTGTAATTCCTCTACTTTCCGGCGTACTCAATGCATGACTGATATAAAAGTCTCGTGTCCCAGTCAAACAAACAGGGATGATACAATAATAACATCGTGCCTCTTTTTATAAGGGGATATACAAAAGTCTACTCTCTATTAAGTACATGCTATTACCCATTACTTAAGTTCGTTTCCTTTGTCTTATATGCTATATGTACTTATCTTTGAAATCCTCTTGTGGTATGCAACAGTATATTATAATGACAGGCTTTAAAGAGGCTTGCTGCAATAAAACTCTTGCCCTTATGATATATATACTTGCTGCTATTTAGCCCTCTCTAAAATTCATAATACCACTTTTGAGCCACTTGTTGTTTCCTTCTTGTTTTTGACTCATTCCTGTGCCACCACTGAAGAAAATCACTTTAACATGCGCTGTCGCATACGGACAGGCTTAAGCATTTTGAAGAAAAATATATTTGACTCTCGGTAAGGTCTTCAAGTATGACAGTCACGTTACATTTTTAAAATACCTACCTAATCTTATTTCACTTGATTAGAACTTGCCTAATTGAAGAATTCAGTTTATTTCAAGTCTTTGGGATTTACTAAAGGAGGATTTGTGTATTTTAATTTTTTAGGCAAAAAAAGTAACTTGTTTTCGCAGAGTTGTATTTTCCATGATTGTCAACTGTTAACATCTTCAACTTATCTAACGGTGCTGGTTAGTTATTATGCAATCAATTTGATTACATTTTACCCAGAGAAGAATATATATATAATGTTAATTGTGACGAAAATTTGGTTACATACACGTGTCACTACCGACACGAGGCCATAATTGTTTGTGGATGTGTTCGTGTGTACTCAAAATTCAATGTGGAATTTGACCTTTCATCAAAAAGAGAGTGACATCATACAAAGTGCTACCTACTTTTGTTAAGCAACATGATTATTTTTGAATGTAATTATGTACAAATAAGCTCATAAAGAAAGCTGCTTCAATACAGTTCGCATTGTGAAAGAAAACCAGGAACAAAGCGAAGTAATCACACCACACCACCACCGTTTTCTTTTGACATGCGGATTTTTTTGCGCTTGAATAATGAAAACACCTAAATTAGGAGATTGCTGAAAAAAGCTGCACAACAACAACTCAGGTTTCTGTGTTGCTACTTTTTCCCGATTTTTATGCTATTCAAGTTTGAATTATCATCGTGATCATCACATCGTCGGAGAAGTAAAAAAAATACAATCAACAGCAGTAGTTTTACGAAGTGGATTTAATCCCCAAATCTGTGATTTGACTATATCAGCACTTTTGTATAACTATCGCCATATCTGCACGCATAATAAATACCGCTGATTGCTGCTTGTTAAAAACCCTCTCCGTCTCAGACTCTCTATTTTTGACATCCCGGATCCCTGTTTTTGCATGAGCGTCAGCACAGTATGCCATGCATTAAAGCGGAACACTCTTTTTATATATGGCTATCTACTCGTAAATTATTCTTCCTCTTATGAACCGATTTGATAGAAATTTTTTTGCACTGATGTGTGATAAACTGGAATAAAAAATGATACTGACTTCGAATCATGCATTTGCCAAATTGTGAAATAATAACTGTTCTGTGCGAATTTCCGGTGCTGAAATTCATGGTGTTTGTGTGTAAAGTTTCTGTAAACAGAGAAAGTGCCGACGCATTTTACAAGGAAATATTGCTCCACTTTACAAATTTTTAATATGAAACCTTAGGATTGATTTTTAAGGTAGGTTATTACCTCAATTTGTTCTGATGCGTTAAATCATTATTTTACTCATAAATAAATTGATTATTTTTATACATTATAATAATTTTGCAAAAGACAACAAATTCTTTCTTCATTTAAAATGTAAATTATCAACATTATCATCTCTGTTAAAAATGCCATTTAACATATTCCAAACCTCACAACAAGGAACATTTTATGCTCGTTGATTAAATCATTAGCAAAGTACAAAATGTAAACAATGACACTTGATCTTATACAATGACACAACAATGACAATTAATATCTTTTCAACGCAAGGGAACGAGTGAGTGGCTCAGAAAGAAAGTGCACGCTAGGATTCACGTGTAATTTTAATAACTCTTGGTGGCTAGTGGTCACAAGTTGTATTTACTGGCATAATTTAATTCTAAATATCACCGCCTTGAGAAATACCCAATTTTGCTCTGATTTTAACAAATGTAATGTAGGTAGCTCATCATCATCAAACTACATGTGCATTTATGAGACTTGATTTGGATGTGAACTTGACTTGTTAGGCACGCACTAATAACTTACTGGCACATGCACATGATTTGGAGATTGTACAATTGTGTGCACCACAGTGACCACCGACCGCTCATTTAAGAAAGACCAATGCCACAGTCAAAGCTGTCAAAAATGTTTCAATGAAAATTATCATCAGATGCGCATGCGCCTCTTATCATCGTAAGTGTGTGCTTATAAGCCATATAGATGCACCGTACCTCTCATTGTATCTTATTAAAACTGCGATAAAAATTTCGAAGGTGTAGATGAAAATGCATATGCATTTTCTTGTGATGTTTCCAGTATAAAGTAGGCGTATCAATCGCAAAGCATTGTGTACTACACAATGTGTAGTTGATAGTATACGTAATTTATGTTGTAAATGAGGCAACTAAATACACCGGCAACCGTTTTTGTGTTTTAAGCTATCTATAGACTAAGCCTACATCAATTAATACGTTACGGTTAATTTATTTCATGTAATTTGAAAATTAACAACATTAATTCGGATTTTGTTGGACTAATTGTTATAAAAATTGTGTCTCAATCTAAGTGTTTCATAAAGTCGGGATAATTAAAATGAAACCAATTGGGCAAACGTATAGCTCATTTATGGGGAGACACCCAATACAACATTTATTTGTTACGCTACAATTCTTGCAGCTATTCATCAACAAATCGTTACAAGTTGCGTCATCGCAAAGTGATTACAAAATTATAATCAACAAATAAATTGTTCCAGATCTAGATTGATTTCTTTCACCAAGATTAAAGTGTATGTCCGTGTGGTGACAGCGACATGACATGACATTTGCTGTAAGCCGCACAACTAATAGTACGAATAATCTATTTTGTAATAGGTATTTTGTAATCCATACTCTATTGTAACAAGGAATGTAACGAAACTAGTAAGTATATTAGTCCCCTTTCATCAAGTGTCAAACTAATTGGACGTTGTACTGTTGAAACTTAAACAGACATATTGAAAAATATCATCATATGGTTATGTCAAACTTGCAAATTTGCAATACATTCCATTGATTCCATTTGCCTACACTTGCAAAGATACACGCGTGCTTAAAGTTTTGCATTAGACAATCATCGTCGTAATCAGGACTGACAATGAACAGGCTTGAAAGACATTCATTCATCATTATCTCACACATAACTACTACTGCTACTTTCAGCTTTACATATGGATCACCATATGAAAAAAGCTCATATTCACGACAGACCATGGCGTTTTTCTCGATTGGCAAGTACACATTTAAAAAAATTCTATGCCAATGCCAATCGGTAATTTTAAGTATTTTAGTAGCAGTGCAGTTGAATATTAATGTGTGTGATGATAGTGAATGTGGTGGTGGTGGGGTAGTTTTTCGTGAAGTTGCCTACTCACAGCTATAACATCTTATATTTTTATAGCACACTATGTATGTACATGTGCCCATCTCTTACATACCATGAATCATGTTTATCTTATTGTCAGATAAGATAATGTTTAATTCTACACAAACTGGGCGATGTGCTGTGTGATGTACCTTCAAGTCAACGAAAGAAATACCCTCCTTTTCATTTCATCTCATTCTTTTACAAAATTCTGAAGGTAGACTGAGGTCGGAAAGGGGTAGAAAAATGAATGGTGGTGGTGGTGGCGTTTCTGCCGCTGTGTGGACATGCCTCTCTCTCTCTCCCTAGTACAATTTTGGCTTGCCGAATATGTTATGGTACATAGACGTAGGTGCCTCTAAAAATTACACGAAGACTAACTTGTTCATCATCAGTGTGAACCGCATTCCAATGTGGTCAACTCAACTTCACTACGGCTGTTGCTGCTTCTACTGCCGCTCGCTGCTGTTGTTGAACCGTCATCATTTCTCATGGGGAAATACTTTTTTGCTGCAACTTGCAAAGCATGCATACCATACTCTATTAAAGGATGGCAATGGTCATATCACAAAAATGACGACGACGACGAGCGAACTAGAAGTAATATGTAAAAATGTAATGTTTGTTAGCTTCCCTTTTGCGCTCTCATCGTCGCGTCACACACACACACAACAGCAGCAGCAGCAAAACTTACTCTTTTCATTTGACTGACAGGGTTGTTTTCCGATGTTATGTTGGTCCTAGTCAGAGAGTACTGCTGATAGCGTTATAATTGGAGAGTTAGAGATTCCATTTCATACATGCATACCTACGCGTACCCCTATATAGGTGTTATAAGAATACATGTATGTATCTATATAGGTAACTATTTGTATAATATTGCGATCCTATGATCACTCTTGCACTTGCATCAGCTAATATACACAACATCACACACAACATTTTGAAGATAGTTAGAGCATTGCTTACGTACAGAGAGAATCGAGTGAGAAAAGCCGCATAACTCGTAGAGTAAGAGTAACGTTGAACAAGCCAGCTAATAACAAGGGAGGCATTCTCACTGAGCGAACATATTTTCCGTCCAAACTGTGCAGCATCAACAAAAATACCTTTGTGCTTTAAAAGCGTTCTCGCCACAATTGTTGCTTTAGAACAACTGCATCATCACCACCGCACCAGCAGCAGCAGCAACAACACCACTACTGATTCTAGTATAACTAACAATACGATACATCTAGGCATTTTCATGATTTCTATATGTATGGATGGATGGACGGTTCTCCTCTCAATGAGGTGACCGAGTAAAACTATTTAGGTTTGTACTGGGTAGCTCACAGCTACAACAACCAAGCAGAAAAGCAACAATTGCTTGTTAGTCGTATTACTGAAGTTGCTGCTGCAACAAGTTATAATAGAGATAGCGTAAGTTGTGGATGTGTAAAAGTTAATGGTACGTGTGTTGTAAATGCCGTTTCATTTAGTTATATAGCATCTGTATATTTGAGTGTGGTATTGTGGTGGAGTGCTTGAAATGTGTTGTTTGCTGCCGCTCGCTTGGTTTTTGGATAGTTTCTGATGCTGCATGATTTTTTGGAATGTGTGCGGTGTTTTGAATGTATTTCAAAGAAAAATTGCAAAAATAAATGATACCAACAACACAGCCCTGTGGATTTAGTGGCACTTTTTGGGAATTCTCTGGTGAGAGTGGTAAAAAAAAGAAGCAATTTTTAATGCGGTGCGCATATTTTTGGTTTACAAAGTGATATTATCTTTCACTTTTTGGGATAAAGTGAAAATGAATGGGAGGAAGACAAAAAGAGTTTCAAAAAGGAGTGATTAAACGAACCTAAATTCTCTTCGCTAGATGAATGAACGCTAAGAGGATTAAAATCTTAGTACCATAATATCATTAACATAATGAGAAGGTGAGCTTTGAATCCTAACATTTAACCAAAAGTACTGTTTTTGCACTGTAATATCCACCTTCGTAGTTTTGCTAAGAATTTCTACCTACGAAAGTGCACCGCGGCTGCGTTTAGATTTCACTTTTAAACACTACAGGACAATTCAAATTTCCTTCTTTGCAACATGATGTCCCTCGATAAGCGCTACCAATCCCCATAAATTAGTCTAAATTTTTCCGTGCTAGCTTCCACAGATATTGTATAACCGCCTATAATTTTACTATAATAATGTAATTGAAATGTGTGACCTGCTATACATTATTATTGGTTTTTCATCATCCTTTGTGCGTCTCTGTGTAACATTTTGATAGCTCCACTAGTAGACAGTCAGACAAAACGAAGGAATTTGCATTTTAATTATTGAAAGCACAAAAGAATTCCTGTGAGGTTTTATAGCGAGTATTGTCGCCAGTATGTGTGTGTGAGTGAGTGAGCCCCTTCCTTGCCGCAAAGTTGTTGCTACTATTACTACGTGCTTGTTGTGAGCAAAAGGGAAAAATGTGGATAATAACAAAGTATTCAAGCATGCCAAACCAAACCAACAATGCTATTTACTACCAACAAGGTGTGCTATTACACATACCTATACTGTCGTTATATATCTCTAAAATGTACATCTATATAAAAATAGTTTCGTGCTTGTCTACATCCTTTGTACAATAAAGTACGTACATTTATACACTCATACGTATTGTTGTTCCTACCTGGCCTGCTGATGAGGACGACGACGACGACGACGATGATGATGATGATTGTTGCATACCATCATAATATAATCCATCATTCATACTACTCAAAGAGAGCGTGCTATCGTACTCGCGAGATTATTGCTGAGAGGAGCATATTTATATTGTATACCTGCTGATATGGGCATCCACCAACATTTAACTAAACCCATACAACGTACGATTGCTCCTCTTGTTGCTTGAAGTCGTCGTCGTCGTCAATGATGATGATGATGGTGCGTCGCATACCAGAGTTCATTTTCTTTGTCTTCGCTTCTATTAGAAGAAACGTGCACATTTTTCTAACAACTATATAATAATCAGGCAGTAGGAGTCATCTATTAAAACATTTTTTTCCACATTATTGGTGCTTCATTGAAAGCAGCATTAATTCAGAGGAGTTGTACAGTTTTAATAAATTGCATGATGGTGCAAGGAGACACCATCAAGTTACGTATTATCATGTACCACTGTTCAAGATCCACATATTATGAATATGGTGCAGAGTAGGTTATTGGTTTTCCACAGACAAAAATGCTTTCCATCCATCATTTAATATATGTATTTAATGATGGTTATATTAAGTAACGTTTGGAGTAAAGTAATGCAAACAATGATTTTTAAATCCGAGAAAGGAAAAGCTCAAATCTTCAAAACTAGACGAATTAAAAAATTTGTGACGAACAATATTTAATCGGCAATTTAGCTAAAAAGTATGAGCAACAGTTGGTATTTCACGTACTACGTCAGCAGTGAGCACAAGACGCTAAAAGGTATGTAGGCATAATGTGCTATGTGCTGCTTGTTTGTGCGGTACAAAGCGTCCAGAAAAGTTGGCATCACCATCGGTTGTTCGTTGGAATGGAATGCGTCCATAAAATGATAATGGAATGTTGTCCTTTTCACAAAGTATAACCTTGCCTTGATCTCCAGAAAATAGCAGACGAAGTTGACGTAGTAGAAGATGCTTAAACAGCAGGGGATATGGAGTGTTGCTGCAAGGAGCGCTGAATATTTGCTTACCTTGATCATCATATCCTTTATTGCAAAATATCACAATCGCATATATACTATCTCATTGTTAGTGTTGAATGTATAAAGCTATATGTAAGCGCTGAAAATGTGAAAAGCAGTCATTGTTATTGTTACTGCAGCTATACTCTCTACTGCTTAAGCTGTCATGATAGTAATAGATAAGTACACATTCTTTTTGTGGATATTTGTGCTTACTTGCGTACATTTTTAGTTTTCTGAATGTATGCACTCACTAAGGATTTTTTCCTCATGTGCAGAACATGGTATGTTATTCAAACATGGATTACGCCGATTTACGGGTGTGTGAATCTGAATGAGGATTCGACGTGGATTTGGTGGATGACGACTTGGAATTTCATATGAAGTTGATTGAAAGACGAGAGAGGGTTATAAGAAGGCATAATTATACTTTTTGCAGGTTTCAATACTTCTTTTTGCTTGTGGTAGTGTGTACTTACAGCAATGAGCTAGAGAGCGATGGAAGATCGTATAACTTTAATAATATACCTGTCTGTAGTCATACCCTGATGATGTAGGCAGTTTAAAACTTGTAGACATATAAAATAGAGTTTGTAGTTTGCATATTTGCTTCTGGCACCGCTCAAATGGTGAAATGAAGGTCTGCAAATATTTTCACATCATTCACAAACCCGTCTTCTTCCATTCTTCATTTTAACTTGGCTTTTGCAATAACAGCACAGTAAATGAAAGAATCTGAAAAAATACGTCTGTTAGCTCATTGACAAGGTAGGTATTTGCATGTGTGTGCAAACTTATCAGTACTTACATAAACACTACACGTACGTATAGACCATTGAGTACGTTTTTTTCTCGGCATTTTTACCGATTCGTTATGATGACCTTACATTATAACTTTTATAACTCGATTTTCTTGAACACAATGATAAAAAATTACTGTCTTTTGCAATAATAGAATATAAAAATTTCCACTTTCGAAATTAATTTCTGTACTTGAAGAAAAAAAGCCAATGAAAATGATAGTAATATTTGGTTTCAAAAGGTATTTGTATGGTAGGTACTCACATTTTATATGGCGATTCGATTCGGGAACATAAAAGTCACTATAAGGAACACTCCTTGTAGCGTAGCGTAAATTATGTCTTATTATCTTCAGTTAACAGCGCAGCGCAAGCAAATTTTCACCTTGGATTGGTAAAAAAAGCCAGCCCCGGCGGCGGCAGCAGTAGCCATTATAGTTGTTTCATTGTCGTCACTATGTTATAATAATTACCCGTCCGTCAAGGATTTAGCGCGCAAAAGTGACAATGAATGAGGATTTTAGTGTATGTGAAATAGTTAACAAGTAGTGAGCATGCATATATCTTCTGGTTTTAAAAATGTGTTATAGAATACTGACTACTGACATACTATTGTGACTGAAGCAGAAAGTGAATATCGTGAATAGCATCAATATATCCTAATTTTCTGATGATGAGCCCGTTTGTGACTCATTGCACGGTGTCACTTTGCTCTCCTAAATCACTCATTACTGCTTCAAAGACTTGATATTTTTACTCATATGGCATAAGACTATTAGACAAATGGGGTGTGTAAAAATAAATTCGCTCGCGCTATGAGGGAAAATGACAGATATAAAAATTTGTCGTTTGTTAAACCGCTTTTCTTGCAAGGCGCACATTGCCAAACGGGACTTCTTATGCGCATTCTTTACATTCCACGATTGTCCCAAAATTATAAAGTGGAATGAATAATGATTATGATTGCTTGTTGTACGCGTGGCATAGTGAATGAAACTAATATAATTATTTATGATTTACAGGAGCCCATTACCAGAACTAAATTTGACTTGAATGTAGCTGCATAATTGCAAAGAGGCAATTGACACGTCTGGAACAGGAAATTATTGAAAGTGAACAGTGTGTGTTTCATAGTGAAATCTATTTTAGTGAACTGTATTGTGAGAGTGATTCTTTTTGTGACCTTTAGTTGAATGGTAAGGTAGATGGCGTAAAAACGGATATACAAGTGATTTATGATATAACAGTCGGAAGTGTGTTAATAATTTCATTGAGCAATGGAATGGTTGTTAAAAGTTACCTTCTTGATTTGCTCTATACGTGACAGTTAGGAAACTTATAGCCGGCTCCTTGTACTAGAAAGGACTTTGACAGAGTGCTTAGTTTTAATGAAAACAGTCAAAATGTGTTTCAGTGTTCGATTTGCTTCTCTTCCTTGTCCCATTATTCCATGTAATGGAATTTTTATTGGAATTTAATGAGGGTAAGTTTTAGCTGTAAGAATTTTATTTTATCTGGATGTCAGGGTTTGCCAAATCATCGAAATATGAAGATCTGGAGCATTAAGCTTTCTGTCGTATACTTAAACAGCGTTAATTACTAAAGTTATGTCGTTCAACATTCACTCAGGTTACTTTCGCCGAGTGTAATGGTGAAGCCAATTAAAACTGACTTCAAGCAGTCGTTATACCAGAGCAACTTTATAGGATCAATTACTGTAATGGATCCCCATTTTCCACGAAGGAAATAAAACGTAGACTTTGTGTTTCTCTGCGTATAAGAACTTTCAGACATAGAATACATTAGAAAGGTCGTAATTTCACTGCTGCTGGCTGTGGTCAGTTGTCCAATAATTGTCTACAGTCAAATCTAACATTTCTTTGCTAGATATTCTATATAACTACACTGGGTACGTACAGACAGATAAACCATGTTTCACTCACGAATTTTTTACAATGCCCTGTTGTACAGACACAACGTATCTCATTTCATGTGCTCTTAAGATCAATTATTCGATTAGAAAATCCTTAGGTGGCCATTCGTATTGTTAACTGATAAAAATCAGCAGATGAAAGCCAAATTACATTGCTTTTACATTTAAAATGTGTTGTGGTACAGTCCGTTTCTTGCGGTTGTGGTAACAATATTTTTTACTTTGTTGGACTAGTCAAAGTCAGTGAGTGAACCATGTACCATAATATATTAGTGCCAATACTAAGGAGTGTAGGTATGTATGCATGCACTGCACACACTGCGGTGAGTTTTTGAGAAAACAAGTTGTTTGAAATAAGTAAAGTAGTTGTCGCTGTTTGCCATTTATACTGTTAAATTTGAAGAAGCCATTTTTAATGCTTCTTTGGAAGAAATAAGACCCTGCAGTACACACAGTTACTTTATTTGACCTGACCAGCATTTTTTTCTAGTTGGAAGCTGTCACATAAACTGGCATTAATATTATTACTTACTATTGTATTAGGATCTTGTGAAGATTTGGAAAGCTTTTATGCATGCATACTATCAGCAAGACTAAACTAGTTTCAATAGCATTTTAAAAGATTTTTTCTGTTCAAGATTGAAGATAACAGCACAAAGTACATTTATAACAATCGAGGATGTAAAATGCATAAAAGTAAAGTTTGCACATGTGCCGCATTCTTGTCCACCGCCATAAAAATGAACCGAGAGCCAGTGTCGATTTACATTGCGGAATGCAGAACATGTGGGGTGATCTATATAGCTATAAAACAGTTTTGTATAACTAACAGTCTTGTAAGTCTGTGCCAGTGCCGCTTCTCGATTTAAAAATACGCATACCAGTCTACGTTACCCTCTACATGGCATTCCTCACTGTCATTATTACGCGCATAACTTTTTATGCAAGGATGAACAAAATATTATCTAGTATACCATTTTTGGTCCGAGTAGTTTCACCCACGTAAAAAATTGTGGCAGTTAGTGCACACAACAGCTTACCAAAGCGACACGAAAATAAAAAAATAGTATAGATCAAAAAGTTAAATTTTGAGCACCTGCTGCTAGAAATTCAATGCCAGCGGTAAACTGAAGGATCATAGAAAATTATACAAATTATCTTATCTCAGGACAGTTGACAATGCATGGCTATACAAAATAGCAGACCGGGGCCGGTGAGATTTCGTATTGTTTATGGTTGCTTGTATTAATACGTAAGCATGTGACACAGTTGCCAGTACCATTATCAATAATAAAGTCATGTAGCTATAATCGAAACGTCACGTCAAAACGTAACTTACAACACGTATTCGATTGAACTAGGCTACCGGGTACAGTTGAAATGTGATAAAGTGTATGCAATTTGAAATTTCAAGCTGTGTGGAATTTTTGAGTGGCAGTTAAAGATATTTCGTCAAAATAGAAAAAAAACTACAGTAAAAGGAGATGATGATAAATGATATGGTTTAACATCATGACATTTAAAGAGTCAAGCTCGACACGAATGCCTATAATATACTTTTAGCTGTTACATGAAACTATGAATCTTATCTTCAAACTGTGAGGAGGATGAGGATGCAGAAGGGAATTCATTTTAAAAATCACATGGTATCCATCATTCCGTTTCTTTTGATAAAATAAAGTCACGCTGTTTGTACCCGTAAAACTAACGAAACGTACGTCTGGTTTCGTCTGTCGTTGCCATTTTATGCCATTCGTTGTCGTACGTAGCAGATGCTATAATTTGGATGGAACGCTACCATACGTTGTTCTTCCATTTCTGGGGTACCTAATCCTGTCAATCTGAGAAATGCAAGGCACAGCATCAGCATCATTAGTGCATTGATCTGTGGGCCCGTCGATATCTATTGGTTTTCATTATAATTCTTTTTAGCTTATATCATCATCGTCCATTCTCATTGGAATGTGGTATTAAGAAAAGGAAAAATGGGTAATATATTATTATTGGGTATTTACTCAACATTGTTCAGCCATGATGTCATTTTCCTAAACGGATACTGGTATGATGATAGTTACTACACAGGTTGCACTGTGTGAGCAATCTGAAACTGGTACCGTTGTAATTCTTCAGCAGTTTAAACTAATAACGTTCGTCCCTGAAATAACGTTCACGTACGCGGATGAAAGTTAACAGTAACAGGAGTATAAAATCAAAACAAGCGATGCAGTAAAAACATTTTGTACGATTCCTGCTATTTTAAGTGTGTGATACAGTAAAACAAAGTGACTGATTTTCATCGGATGAAACAAACACGTAAAGTCCATTTTATATTCATTATTGGGATTAACCGTTATATTCAAGATTGTGATGCGTACAGATTGCACGCGCAGTTCCAATTTTTAACTTTAGTTTTGCCAGAAGAGAAAACATTGATGCTAACAATAAAGAGTACAGTATACATTATGATGGACGATGATGTTATTGACATTTGACTTGAGTGTCAAATTCACTTGTTATTCAAGCTTAGACAAATTGTTGCGGTGTTTATAATTTATCAGCGGACTTACATATTTTGATTCTATCTATCAGTTGAGTGAGACTCTTCAAATGTAAAACTTAGACGAAATATGTTAACTTAAGGTCAAAAGTTGAAAATCACATAATTTTCGTAGCACTGCTTCGTAGTCTGTATATGCAATATCCTATCATCATGTAGAAACGGAATTCGGTGATATTTAGTTTTGCGTATTGAAAGTTTCAATGTGATTGAACCACTCGTTTTATGTTTTTCCATTTGACTATGCAGTCATCATTGGATAATGTGCAAATTGGTTGGTTACGTAAATGGCAGTAAATTAAACCGCAATGTTTTAATTTGAAAATCATTTCATGCAACAGTAAATTCGAGAGCGATTAAAAGAATTTTTATATGTGGCGGATATATTAAGTAATTGTATTTGGTGTTGCTGAAATTCTGCTGAAGTAAATACTCCCAGGTGGGCAAATAATTTTTGAAAATTAATAACGCATGATATAATAAGAGTTGCAGCAGTTTTTTAATGACTGACTTCATCAAAATATTTACTGACGGACTCCATGTGTTTTCATAACCATCCTGTTACAAGCAAATTGCAACTTGTAGGAACCTAATTAAAATTATTTATGTTTTTTTCTACATTTTTCATGTCAGCTGAACAACTGATGACCATATTGTTGTAAAAAATACTAATAGGAATTAGAATTAG
>JAHZNE010003473.1:0-60034 GCA_027744055.1 Callyntrura sp. NNG-2020
TAATGATGATTTTTTTATGCAATTAGTATAGTTGTCTGTTCGTTCGTTTGATATGATATGCTCTTCGTAGTTTCTCACCAAGGTGGATTACACCGTTTTATTTGTCATGGTTGCGGTTGTGAGGTGTGCGAGAGCACAAGAAGAGATGAGATTCCTTTAATATTAATAATAGTATTATTTATTATGATGATGAGGCGAGTATACCTAATCAAGCATTTTCTTTCTTTCACAAAATAGTATCGAGATGAATCATCTCAAAGTTTGCCTGTCTAGTGCGCATACGGAAAGGCAAAATCAAGGTGATTTTTTCCCAGTTCGCCGACACATCCTCAACAACCCAACCTCCATTGCAGCCATTTAGATGTACACACAACAATATTGCCGCGTGTGTGTGTGTGTGAGTGTGAGTGCTGCAAAGCTGTTGTAATGTGATAAATACGCCACCAATTTCATGGTAGTAGGAGCATACCACACAATGTCATTAATCCTAACATGATCGTCGTCATCATCATGATCTTCATCACTGCCTGCCAAAAGAGACACTAAACCAAATAATACTCTCCTGTCTATATCGAATCATCTACGTGTATACCTTATGTAAATACCACATGTTGGCACGGTGCGACACCCACAAAATCCTTTTATTATTTTATTTTGGTAGCACTTCTGTTACGTACTTACCGAGTAGTGAATGAATGAGCTGTCATTGAGATTGTTAGCATAAACGAAAGGAAAACCAAAACGACGAACAACGTTTAACAAAGGTGTATAGATAGTGTGAATTGTGATCTGGGATCACATATATTGTCATGCCTGAATGAAGGGGAGAGGAGAATCTGTGCGTGTAAAAAGATGAAGTTTGTGCAAACATTGCCAATAAAACGGCAGCTCATAACAAGTTGGACAAGTGTGTGCGAGTGTGTGTGTATGTATATATAAATGGTATTGTTATGATGCATGCTAGCGTCTCCTTGTATGAAAAAGTATGTTGCAAAATGAGGAGCTTAAGCTTCACCTAGGTAAGGATGACTTCTGCAAAGGTTTTAAAGAACTTTGGGATATAACGTCTTTTTGTCTTTGTTCGTTTCGTAGGTGCTGCTGGTTGAGTAACGTTGGACTAGAATGTATGAGTGTGTTGTATAACTTGTGTAATTGTGCTGACGTACAAATGTGCAATTTCGGCAAATATGTAGCAGCAAATAACAAGAATGCAAGCATGCATGACACTTTTTTTTGTCTTTTTCCTTGCCAGCTTCCAGTTCCGTTTACACCACCCACTTCTTGGTACGGTATGTTACGTTGAACTGCGATAAATTACTTCACCAGGATAAAGTAAACCGTCTGCATTTTTTAGACTTGCTTACGTTGCTGTTGTTGTGTTGTAAGGTTATGAATGAGAGTGTAAATTGGGAAGGTAATGATGTGTACCGTAGTTTTCATGTATATGCGGCCAATTCGTGGTTCTTTGTAATACTAGGGATCTAGTGACAATGTCGCTGGCGCTACGCAAGCGTGCCTGTAGTCGCAATAAAATCGATGTTGGAACTGGCTAACTGAAAAAGATTGGCATCGCCTGTTTCAAATGTTTTATACAAAACTATACATAGCATATTAACAGGACCCTGGCAGGTTCGCCAATTTTGAAAAAGTGGTGATTGGTGTAATAAATATGAGAACTTCATTTCTTGCAAAGGCCCACGTTTCTGTATTACTTATTTATTACCGCAATATAATAGAATATAGGAAATGCAATTAGAATGTAAGCATTAACACAAGATGTTCGCTTTCCTAAAGTAAGCTACTATAGGTGCAAAGAAGAATGGAGGTTTGAAACTGTTTTCGTATATGCAATAAGTTTTTTTTGCAAGTATACAAAACATGACGTATAACTGAAATAAAGTGTTAATTGATGAAGTTAGTACAATTTTCATATACAAAAAAAACACAAACACCTTGTTTCAAAGTATTCTAAAACTCGTCGTTCGTAGTATTCTATGTTGATAGTGCTAATCTCATTCACAAAAATTCCACAAGATTAATATGTACATTTCATACAATATATATTACAACTATAAGTTCATATTTGATACTGAATTTTTCTATAAGAAGTTAGATTAATTTAATTATGCCAAAACTGCAGCATCTGCCCTGCCTAAGCATAATAATGGCATAACCCGGCATCATTAGTCAAACCATGAATCCTACACTTTATATTAAATTAACTATTTTTAGACCATTTCGTCTATAGTTTGTTCGGGCGTTATGCTGTGTTCTACAGGTACGTTTTGGTTGCTCTTTTGGTTTTGCCTAAGTAATATCTTTCCTCCTGCCATTCACCCGTCGCGTCGTAAAGTTGTGTAAAGCTCCTGCAATAAAATACATTTCTGCATACATCTAAACCACTATTCCTGCTCTTTTGCGGAGGAGGTTGTGCACTGCACTGTTATAGTATCAACATCGTTAACGATGTTGATACTATGGTGACGACGAAGTATTGATGAGCCAAAGTAGTTGTAGTTGTCGTAGTACTTGGCACTTGGTATGCATGCATGGTAGCCGTCCAACTTACTACTTTCCGCCTCTCTCCTGCCTTGCGCTACGATCACCTCAACAATTTTATGAATGAAACTACAAAACCGACTTTATACCTACACCGTTTGCTCTTATTGACGTACGACAACACACACACTCACACACCATTTTACTGCTTCTTTTTCTATCTGCTCTGCGATACAAACTCACCAAAAAGTTACAACTACAACAACATCACAGTTTTTGGTGCTTCTTTTCGCTGCCGTGTCGTCAATCGTCGCCGTCTAGTATATAAACTTGTAGTAGCACTATTTTGTGTACATTTATAGCAGATGTATACATACACACCTAAAGAAATGAATGAACACTCCATATCTACATATACAAAATAGTCATAGTCATATAGTAAGAGTGTGTGTAGGTAGGTAACCCGTTCCTCTCTCTCTCTCTCTCTCTCTCTCTCTCTCTCTCTCTCTCTCTCCTCTCACCCACTACTATTAAAGCTCACTATTAAAGCTCTCTCTCTCTCTCTCTCTGTGTGGTGATGGTGTGGTTGTGGTAGGCAGTAAAGTTTTTTTTTCTAGGAGCAGCTCCCAGCAATACTACGGCTGCTGGATAGAAAATTATGAATGAATCACTGGGGCCGTAAGTGAATACGTGCTTGTTGGGTAGAAAGAAAAAAAATAGTGAGTACATCGTGTCCGTACATGTGGACCAAGAAGCAAGACATTATTTTTATTAGGCTGAAACTACATGATGACATGATTTGTGTTTGTGTATTTCCTATCCAGCTATCTTTTTTTTTACTACGAACCAATGTACGTAACACTAGTAATAATAATAATAACAATAATAATAATAATATTATACAGCGTTTTATAAGTATACCTTTGTTGTAATTGTAGTAATAGTGATGATGATGATAGGTAGTGTACTCGCGTAAAAACATGAATGAATGAATGAACGTGCGAATGAATGAATGGTAGTGAAACTCGTAAATTCCCCTGGTAATTTTTATGCACAGCATCAGCACCATATGGAGTAAACGACGGTAGTAGTCGTACAGTCATATTATCATCATCATCATCATCATCATCTTTTTTTGCAAATAATTTTTTAAATGCTCCACTGCTACCATTATACCACCATCCGTGCATGTATATCGATATATATATCGACTCTGGCGTGACGAACCACCGTCATACATCTACCTCATCTCCCAGTCGACATTTACGCAGGTGATGATGATTTTATGATACTCGCAACAGGCACCTCTGGGCTCACAGGATGTATATCTTTAATGATATGCTAATAATATGTGTCCAAATTATTACACCAATAGCCACAAGTGAGGATGACGATTATTTATACAGCAGCGATATCCTTGTCGTCAATAAACACAACACCACTTGCGTGCCTGGGAGTAAAAATGTATTTAGATGCAGCATATATAGAGGTTGAGGCGCAGAAACCTCTGTGAGTGTACACAAAAAGTTGCATCTTGCATATTATTATTTTATTTTTTTCATTCAAGTTCATTCATTCTTGGGAGAACAATACAAACGCTCTGATAAAAAAGGATGATGAAATTATGCACAAGTATCATCATCATCATCATCATCCTCATCACATGGTGACCAGTGCAGATGTACGGACGCTTTACGCAAGTAGAGAGAAGCGGAGAACCAACAGGAAAAAAGAGGACAGACAAGAGGTCGTAAAAATGTTATATGCTATTTGTTGTTGACTTTTTTGTGGTATTGATACACCGAACGAACGTTCCTTGCAAATGGTAAAAAAACATGTAGTAGTGGACATACCCCTTATCATGAGGGCGATTATAGGATTTCTTGAGGGTATTTGTACCCACTTTGCCCAGTTGTTATCCTCATTAATAGTTGTAGTTTCTTCTAGTAGTAGTACTCCTCTCTGATGTAATGTGTCAATGGTTAGTTTTTCTGTTATCGGTCGATGATAATAAGAAGAAAAAAGGCTGGGCCAAACACCCACACCAGCGTCATCCTTACCAAAATCATCATCATCGCCGCCGCCGCCACCACCACCTGCGAAATAAATGATTTGAGCTGCTTTTTTTTGTACAGATAAACTTTTTTTTGTTCGAGTGTATCGCGGTACGCAAGCAGACTCAATACACACATTATTGGTGGTGGTGATGATGGTGGTAGTGATATTGACGAGGTTTTTATAGAAATTGAACGCGTTCCTTCTCAAATTACATGACAAGAGAACAAGAGAAAATTGAAGGTAGAGAAGCCAGTTATGAGGAGATCGCTTTTTTTTGTTCATCCTCCTGCGGTTTTACAAAAGCTGCAAAGGATTACTCATCCATTCATTGATTCTTTCGTGAGAGATTTTTTTATACACCGGCAGCAGCTTGTATGCACCACGACTATGATCATCTTACCACCTTGAAAAAAAAAAGAAATTCAATTTTCTTTCATTTGTCATCACTTTGTTCAATTATTAGTTCTTGGATGAAACATGATAAATCAATACAAGAATAAAAAGAAATCCCCTGTCTGCTGACTGAATGAAACTACCTGATGATGATAGTCAGCAGCATCAGGCATCATCGGCGTCATCATCATTAAAACCGTCGCAATAATACTGTGAATTGGACACGCCGGTTTTTGCGAATTAAAAGGCTTCGCTACCTCTCTATCTGCGCATCTCACACAGGTGTGCGGCTGCAGCAGCAAATCCCCAGAAATCCCGAGATGCACCCTACTAAAGGAAACGCCGCTACAAAATGTAAATATTGTGAGTGTGTATATACACATTGTGTCACTTCCCCGCAAAAAAAACAGACGATGAGAACAATACCAGCATTTTTTGGAAAAGCTACTAGGTAGAAAGATTCTTACTTATTGTGATTCATCCCACACACACACATGTTACTTTCAGTTATATAACTAAAAACTAAATTCCCTGATGACATGTTCTTCAATTGTTGTCCTCTTTTCCTCTCTAATAATAGATTAGGAGGTAGACGAAGTGAGGGAATTTTCCAGGTAATGTTTGACAACATGTAAAAAAAAATATCATCTTGCTTCCCATACAAATACATTTACATTTCCACTCAATGTGTGTGTGGTAGAAGGAGATTTTGTGGTAAGGCCGATGATGACGTAGGAAAAGGAATTACATTACTGCTGCTGTATATGTAATCTTCGTGTGTGTGTGTGTACAATATGATGTTGTAATCAGTATGTCCCATTGAATCAGAAATAGAGAGAAAGAGAGAAAAAAAAAACGTTTGTTCCTGCATGTATGAAAGTAAAGTTTAATCTGTTAATCGCCCAACATACCTGCTACCACAAAGATATGCGTTGTTATCATCGGTATGTCATTGTTGACAGTGTTGTCACTAGTAAATTGCGTAGGTTAGGCTCTGCTGGGGTATACATTTGCGTTGTGTATACGCTGCTCTTGCACGTACGCAAATCTTCATGGACTACGACTGCTATTAATAATACCATTGCATTGTTTTAATTGCTGTTACGCCGAAATTGCTGTTTACATTTATTACGGTCAAGGAAGCAAACACGCAAATCTGGAGAGTGGATATTCCACTGACGAGTCGTCGTCCGTTTGTTGGTGTATTCATCTATTATCTATAGCGCATCTTGCACATCGCCACCACCACCACCACCACACGCTATTATTAGCTACCTATGAATATGACATAAATATTGGATGCTCCTGCTGTGTTGCTGATGCAAAACTGCGCAAATTTCCCACTGCTTTGTTAAACAGAGGATTAATCATATATATATATATATATGAGGTGGTGGCCAAGTAATGTTTTTTCAAGAAGTGTGTGTGCATTTTGGACTGATGACGTGTCATTGTAGTTGGTAAAGTTTTTAGTCGCTAAAAAGAATTGACCTAACCGTCTAGAAATAAAAATAAATAAACTTAGCAAATATTTTGTATTATTGTTCCTTTCTTTTTTTCTGAACAGCGAGTTGGTCTGTTTTTCGAACGTAAAGGAACGTAGAGTCATAGTCACCATCATCATCATCATCATCATCATCATGAGTGCTTTTTTTACTGCAAATGGAGACGAGATTCTTGGTAGAAGAAGAAGAACAAGCAAAAATCGTGATGGTTAAAAAATGAAATGATCTTAATAGCAATAACTGTTACGCATATTGCCTGAGTGAGCAGAGTCAGTCAGCAAGCAATCAGGAGGATGACTAAGTTTTAGGCGTTATTAATAACAGTGGTTGGTGGTGGAAATAACAATCATACGAGTTCATTGTTGACGACGACGACGACGACGACGACGACGCACGTTGCTCTGATGAACAAGATGAGATGCGATGATGATGATGGTTGTAGGATCACTGCCTGCTGTGAATGTATCAGAATGTCAATAATAGCAGGGTTGGTGATGGTAACAATATGGGTTTTCCCAATATCATCTAGCCAGATATGTTTTATGGGGTGCCATGCCGATTTGCTGTACTTGGAAAACGACGACGACGACGTCGACGACCAAGATCAAGACGACATGCAAAAATCACTTCATTTCATGCCGTTTATAAGGGGCGAGATCTAGGCGCCACCATAAGCAAGATAGGGATTGCAGGTGGTGTGTGGATTTGGACAGTTTGTTGTACACACATGTACGCGTGTACCGTGCACTTAATTTACGGACGTGCGTTCTTTTTGTTGTTGTTGTTGTAGGTGGTAGGGTTTGTCTAGTGTGTAGTAGCAGGTGCGTGGTTACCTGGTTACAGAGATGACAAAAACGTACGAAAGGTACTTGGTTGCTCATTACAGGGTGATTAAGTATTTGGGATGTTTATATATGGTGCGGTACACGACAACGACGTTATTGAGGTTTGACGCGCTTGTGAGGGGAACAGAGGAGTATAAAGTGCAAGAAACAATATATCCTATTTTCTACCTTTACTGCGAAATCCACTCTCTAACTCGCTGCTGATCCAACGTTGATGTCGTCGTTTGCTACTTGTCAGCAAGGGTGGCGTCGTCGTCGTCGTCGTGAGAATGCTGACGATGACAAGGATGATGCTGTTGCTACTATAACTGTTTAACATTTAAGCACGTTAACAAAAGGTTAATGAATGCAACGGACTTGATAAATTTCGGCTGTGTGGTCAATCTTTAAAAAGCTTCTCTTGACTGACTGTGTCGTAGGTTACTTACTATTTAAAATACAAGGTTGTGTGTATTATAATAGTCATCTCATACCATCATCATCATCATGATCATCATCATCATAGCCACACCATTTACATATGAGCCACACAACAACCACCAAGAAAAAATAGAAAGACGGACATATAAACGACAAGAACAGCTTTTGATGAAGTATAAAAATTTGCGTCTGGTCAACTAGGAGCCGGATACGCGGTACGATGCCAAAATCCCAACAAGCTTCTCTCCGTCTCTCTCTCTCTCTCTCTCTCTCTCTCTCTGTTCTTCTCAAAAACACTCGACTACTCGCATTGTTTCAAATAGTAAAATTAGAAAGAATTTGATTTTCGCTGTTTGAGAGTTTGCTGTGACGAAAGCAAAATGGTGAATACCAGATTTGCTGTTGGTGAAGTAGCCGCAGCTGCTGCGCAAAGTACACATTAATTAGGTACGTCAATGTATACACACACACACACACATGTACATTATATCATGTTGATATTAGTTGGTCGTAGTAGTAGTATCATTAAATGGACACGGATTTGCATCTTTTCTACGTACATTTTCCTACTCACGGGGAGTGCGATGTTGTTTTACGTCTAGATCCGCATATTAAAACTGGTGCACGTGCGAACCTACGAAAAAATCAACACCACACCACCTCTCTACCAGAGTGCTACTGATGCCGATACGGCACTGTTGTTGTTGTTGTTGTTTGTCGCTGTAATTGCAATTAAATCGTTTAAATATTTCTGTTTTTCTATATCTCTCGTTAAAACACTCTCAGGTACTCGTGCGCTTTCTGTCTTTTTGAGCCTCATATAACATGTTGCTGTCATTATGATGCGTAAATGCACAGCTACATGGTAGTAGGTTACGATGCGTCTATTGATTGATAAGGGAATGTGGTGAAGCGGCCACGACGAAGAGTGCGTTTCAACGAAAGCAAAACTGCACAGAACATGCGAAATATCTGCATATCAGAGGAAATTGCTGTAATAAAGCTTTCAGGCCTGCGAAGGCAGACAGGGAGAGCCAACGAGGAATCACCAGAAAACCAGAATGTGTGTGTGTGTGTGTGCCACTCATGGTCAATTTTCGTGATACTCTGCCACCACGAAGGATATGAGTGAGTATATGGGCAACAATAAAGGCAATATAGTGGCGTGGTAGCGGCAGCGACACAATATTATAGGAACGCTGCGCTCTCTTCTGTGGTATACTTTTTTCTCATTCGAAAAAAATCGATGATGATGTAGATATCGAGCTAACTAGTAATCAGAATTCAGCAGCAACACGCTCACGTACGATTACCTGGAATCACGGGACCGACGACGACTTACGTAGGCATTCTATATTTATATGTGTATCGCATTATCCCATATTGTATGTATGTATTTACGTAGGAACTTGCAATCTCTGAACTGCAACAGCGCTGCTGCTGCTGCTGTTTGCTGCTAAAAATGCTGAGCGATACGAGGATGACGAATTCTCGACTTGGCCTGTATATATTAAAATTGCAGAATATGTGTGCTCTATGATGATATGTGTTGGCAAATTGTGTACAATGGTGAAACAGAGATGGCCGTGGCAAAAAACGAGGGATGGTAGAAAATGGCATAAAATGGTATAAAACGGCATTAAACTCCCGTCAACGGTATAAATGGAATTAATGGAACAAAACAAACCTAGTATGTGGACTAATTAAAGCCATTGAGTAAATATAAGGGCGTCAAATATAAACTTATGTATATTTAAATATAAAGTCCGTTTTTGTCCATAAACCGTTTTATTCCATAAAACCCGTTATTTACCGCGGCCATGGACTTTTTACATAAAAACCGCGGTTTTAGCCATCTCTGTGGTGAAATAGGAGTTAGTTGCTATTACTACGTAGGTTGTCAGCTTGGCCATATATATATATATATATATATAAGGTTGTTACGTACACCCGCTTAGGCTGTTGCGTAGGGAAAGGAACGCGCGCTATTATTGGTACTCTGTCAAGTGTACATTATGATTAGCGTGTGTGATGATGATGATGATAATGATGATGATGAAGAGGAATGAGGATTTCTGCAATAAAATGCTAGGAAGAAGACTGCTTTCTGGTTTTTCTGACATCCTTGTTGTGTTTATTATCTGCATCATCACTGGCGTCCGGACTACAAGCTGTGCAAAAAGACTCTCGGATCGGTGTAGCTTCAACATCATCATCATCATCAGCTCATTACTGTTCTCATCTTGGAAATCCTATTATTTATCGCTTAACGGCTAACAGTTCCACGTAATTGCTCCTCTTGTAAAGACGGTGGTTTTTGGAATCGTAGAGGTGTTACTGGCGCTCCTGTACGTAGGTATACAGAAAGATGGGAAATTGCACGATGGTCGTGCCACGATGATGATGACGATGATGGTATGGTGCCACTTGTACGGCATGGTAAGTTGCCTGCCTACTTGCACGTTGTCCAACAACACCGCAACGCCAGCAAACAGCGGCAATTTAACACCATGTGCTTGGCCACATGTTATTATATAATGTTTTGAAGATGGAAAAAAGGATAATGAATGTAGTGTAATGTGTATATAGTACATAGTGTCATCATCATCATCATCATCATCGTGTGTATGATGTTTGCTGAAATGCAACACAAGTAGTTGTTTGTTAGTAGATCGTAGTAGCAGCAGCATCATCGTTATCATTTACGCATGGAATCGTTTGTTTGATAAATACGCTTGAAATCATGTGTCTGCAGTGGATGTGTGTGCGTATGTGTACTCACGCATTACCAAAAGAGAGCATGCACCAAGTGAAGAGATAAAATGAATGACTTGTTCCTCCACTTGGGCCGCTCTGACTACCCTAATCATATGTGTGCCATGCCGCTGCTGCTGATGCTCTGCTGATTCATCTGTCTAGCCAGTAATGTAAGCATACTTCATACTGAGTTCGCGAGAACCATGACCTTTCCTCTCTCTCTCTCTCTCTCTCTCTCTCTCTCTCTATCTATCTAATTCTACTATTTTTATGGTACATTTTCCTCTCTCTCTCTCTCTCCCTCTCATCTTTAGTCGTTGCTTTGCTGTTCTACTCATTTACTTTTTGATACGCCTACACAGGTTCCTACCTACTACACTTACTCCTCTGTAGTGGGGTTCCGTTGTTGCTATTTGTAACATGGGTTCGGTTTTTTAATATCTTTGTATTGTCGTCATCGCACGATCACTCGTCGTCGTCGTCGTCGTCGTCGTCAAATTGTGCGATGATTTGTGTGCGAATGAGAGCCAAACTGCCAGCTCAACTGGGTCGCTCGTCGTGTGGCGCCTGTTGTCGCCTGTCACATTTACTTCATCCTTCTTCCTGAGACTGACGCTGCCGCTGATTGTTTAGTAGTATACAGGCTTACATGTGTGTCTATATAAAGTTACATGCTGCCTTGCATAATGTGTAGCAAGAAAACTTTTTTCCCCAACGTTCGTACGTAGCTACATTCCTGTTAGGTATAATGCAATATGATATTTTATTGGACACGGTATGCTACGGTAATGTGTGCAAAAAAGACCCCCTACGCGTTTCCAGATCATTAGATAACTCTGAACCGTATTAGTCACACACACAATCGTTTCAGCGAAATTGAGTGCGACGGCACGATCAACAAAAAATTTGGTAGTCCCAAAGTGCCAAATATACTGGCAGTGGTAGCAGCAGCAGCAGCGGCGGTGCGATATAAGCAATTGTGCGGTAGTAGAGTTAAACATATACATATTAACACATAGTTTTTGCATAATTTGCCAACTATAAACGTCTCCATATCACCAAACGGCCGGTCGTAACTATAACACTCCTTCTCTCGTGAAGCAGTCAGAAAAAGCGTGGAGCCGGTTACTGCTCCTTTCCGCACTTTTCTCCGATAAACACGAAGGCAGCGGCAGCAGGGAAACACACAAATTACATAAACCTTTGAGCAACTCCACACACACACACACATATCATGATCAGCGCCCATCCGTTAGTAATTTTTTATGGAAAAGCCTCCTGGAAATGGTTTGCTCTGCTGCTAAGTAGGACATCAGGCATAAGTCATAATACGCTCTCTCTCTCTCTCACACGGTATTATATGCATATATTGCAAACGACCGGAGAGCAAAAACTGAAACTGTAACGCAAAGTATGTTGTCATGCTAAACTTTTTGCATGAAACAGCACCATCATCATCATCATCATCATCATCACCTTCTCTATCGACTATTACCATTGCAAGTGCAAGGTTATTTGGGCTGCGTTCTTGCAAATAAATATAAACGACCACACGGCATGATGATGACTACTCGGTTGTTCCTGTATGCTCATGTTGTTGATCGTTGGTACACCCAAAATACATGAATCCTCATATCTAGAATGGATAGAATTGAAAAGTCAAACAAAACTGGTGACTTTCAATGAATGTTGTTGTGGTGGGCACACGGGTACGTGGATCACGTAGATAGAGGTGCTACTATTTGTTTTACTGTGTAGAAGGGATTGTGATATCGGCAAATGTCAAATAGACAAAAAACATCGCATGTGTATAGGTGGGGGACATAAAATGATGTACTTTTCGATGACACAACCTGCATTGTTTTTTTTTATCATAATCGCATATTAACGTCATATACCTACTGTATGTTATACACGAAACCGGAAAAAATTGACAGTCAGAATAATCAGCAGTGCTCGATGACTGATTAAACTTGAAATGAAGTCATGATGATGCGCTCCCCCAGCGTACAAGAACGGTGCGGTAGATAGTAAATAAAATGTCGATAAAACCAAATAACGCTGAGGTGGCGATGATGATCAGGATGATGATGACGGTGATGAGATGCCAATTTTGCAACTCGTGGCCTACATTATCCGCTGCTTATTTCACTGAAATGTATATTTCACGGAGTTTTGACAGGATTACGTAGAAACGACAAACGGAACCGACGCAGACTAACTGAACTTTTTTTCTCTCTCTCTCGCGTCGTTGGTCGCTGTGCAAACATCCTAGTGAGAGAAACCGATTGGTTTGTTTTACTTGTGTCGTCAATGTTCTGATTTTTTGGCAAAAGGAGGGTCAAATCCGGATTTGATCGTGTGTGTGTGTGTGTGTGTCTATGCATGGTTGTTTGTCTTTGAACATTTTTCAATGTAAAACTTGAGTGTGAGAAAGGCTACCTTTTCATCCGCTTTTACAAAACAGCTCTCCAATAAATGCCTATACATACATACACGCACGTAAAACTCGTAAAATGATTCAGAGGTGGACAAGACAACTGCTGGGCCTGCTGTGATGATGACAACGAGACGATTGTGTGTGTGGTGGCATGTACCTGGGTTTGAGGATCATGATGATGATGATGATGATGGCGATGGCCGTGTGTGTGTGTGTGTATGGAAAAAGTGCATTGGGACTAAAAGCGTCGTCATGAAATGAGAAGCATGAAATAACTTAATTCCAATCAACATTGACGAAATACAATAAATAGCGGAGCTAGAGAGAGAGAGAGAGCGAGAACGAGAAGGCTCCTATTGTGATCCTACGTTTTTTTGTCCGGGAGCATACACACACACACAAATTGTAAAAGTGTAAAACCGATAAACTAGTGTGCTACTCCTCCTGCTGCTGCTTACCGGACCCACTCTAATGTTTTGAGAAAACTAATCAATAGTTTAATATGATTTTTAGTCATCCATAAGCCCACTTGCTGTTGTGCAGGTGTGTATGATCATGATGATGAATTCAAATAAAAATTAAGACGTCACTACAGACTAAAGTCACTTTTACAGCCCCGTTCAATCAAGTCGGTGATCTGCAGAGGGCTGTCTGTGTGGCAAGGCAATACTCGGATTTAAAACAATTTTTTATGGTCACGACGAGGATCTTGGCTGGTATCGAAAGAGAGAGAGAGAGAGATCATCATGAATCATGACATATTTAATCTAATCGTGCACACATAGGTACCTACTCACACTACGACAGAGAGACATACGGTTATTAGAAGAAAATAAAATAATTTTGGCTGTTCAAACATTATCGATCCCATTATCCCATTAGAGACGTTGACTTTTTTTTGTGGTGGTGGTGGTGGTGTTAAAAAGTTTTAGAGGGTTGTCAATTGTCAAAGACAGAAAGCAAAATACATAAATTATAAATATTACCATTGATCCAACACAAAGAAAAAAAATGTCCGGAATGCCCTGATATTGACAAACGTGACATGTTTGACTTTGCTCCTGTTTTTAATATTTATCAAATCAAGGATGATGAGCCATTGTGTGGACAGAAATTAAATATTTATTAACGCCGCATCGTGGTAATCTGTGAACAATCGCTTTCATTTTCTCTCTCTCTCTCTCTCTGTGATAATTAATTTCCGTGAACGCCAGTCAATATTCGGAGAAGTTGGCATGCATACGTCTGCCCATATTGATAATAATAATTGGAATAGAGCTCTCCTCCTAATCAGCGACACGAGGCAGCTGCACAATTTCCAACACGGTTCATCTTTCCTCTGGTCATTATCATCATCATCATCATCATCATCGTAAAAGTCAAAGAGATCAAACACCATCAGTCTGAAGGAAACTGGACGATGATGTCAAAACGTTTAGAGGTCTTCATTCATAAACTGTTCCTCACACAAACTCACAAGTCTGTATTCATTGGTGAGCCACACAAGACAGTTAAAACTTTCGCGCACGTAGTCGTCGTCGTACGTAGAACAGTATTAGACGTGTTGGTAGCAGTGGCGCTACGTGGCGTTCTTTCAAAAAGTGACATAATCATTTAGCAATGCTTTAAAGCGTTACCTGACATCATCCTCTTTCCATATAAAGCATCAAATATTCACACGCAACCTCGCTACACTCTCTGCCTCGTAGAAAAATTCAAGACGATAGAGTCGTTGTAGGGAGTATAGTGCCACTTGCGGCAAGGAATGACGACGACGGTAAGATGACATGATTCTTTCATTCTTCCCTAAAGAAACTGATCTAATCAGGTTCAAGTTAACGACGCCAGTATAATTTGTAATAAAGGGTCAGGCTTTATTTGTTTGTTAAATACTCGATAATTGAAGGGCGACTCCCTCTCTTGTCTCCCTCTTTGTGGCCACCAGCCATAAACAAACTCGTCATAATATTCATTTCATTATATTATGGCTTGTAATTGGTAAATTAGCACAAAACTCGCTAAACAATCACTGCGGCAAAATGTTCCATTGATGGTGAATGAGTGAATGAATGAATGAATGAATGAGTGCATGAATGAATGAAAAAAAAAATATTAAAAAAAATGTGAGTAAGTTGCTAAAAATGTGGAGTAGCTCGTAAAACCACGTAAAATATAAAATGTAATAATAGCCAAGTGTGCTCATAGGCAGATGGACAATTTCAACGTTTAAAAATTCATTCATAAAGGATGTGAGGTGAAACCTCCTCCTGTTTTGCATATAATGCGTACCTGTGTGTAAAGGTAGTCGACAGTTGGGATCGCGTAATATCGCAGGAATGCATATGTATTCCTCCTATTATTAGCGGTAGTGGGAGAGTTGCTGTTTTAAAAGTAAATAATAAATTGAGAATAGCTGACATTGTTGGCACTTTGGGCCTACACTACACGTTACGCTACGTACACAGGTACTTATGAATGTGCAGGAGTAGTCCTCACCTCACAGTTCGAGAGAGTCAAATATTTTTGTCAAACTCCTGTCAATTGTCTCTTCTCGGCAAACAAACTACTACACATACATATCTAATAGTGTGACCGTGATGGCGATGATGACGGGGATGACGAGAGAACGTTTCCAACCTGGAGGATGTGTTTGTCATTACGTTTTCTCAGGAAAAAGGTAAATACGCACGAAAGATCCCATCTCCTTCAAAAGAACCATCATTTATTATTTGCCTTTGACAAGACTACGCCATTACGGGTTTGTTATAATTAGACATTTTTGACCGAACCGCACGCCAAACTATTTTGAGAGCAATATTATTATTATTATTATTACCATAAAAAATCATCGTAAAATACAATAATCCTCAATGATGATGATGATGATGAATGGAAGAAAAAAATGTGAGAAAAAAATGAATGGGAAACTCCTGTTGATCCCAGTAACGAGCCGGTATTTTTTCAGGAAAAACGAGAAGGAATGCAGAAAAGAACGTATGACCGTATGAGTTCCTACGTCAGAGCAAAAGGAGACAAAGAGAGAGAGAGAGAGAAAAAAAAACACAAGTGAAAGCAAAATTATTGGGAAGCTTTGTTCTCCTTTTGTTCTTATTGTTACTACAAATCATACGCGTCTGTTTGTAGTTTTTACAAGAAAAAGGAAGGATAAATTTAGCCGAAACGTAACAAATGAGAGTGGCACAGAGGCAGAGAGAGGAAGAAAAAAAAGGGAAATATTTATTCCGGACTGATTACGTACCAGAGAGTGACCTGTGTGTATGTGTGCGTGTTTGTGTTAATTATACAATCACACACATTTTTGAAATTCCTCAGGTTTATTGGTGCTCTTGTCTTTGGGCATTCCTAAACGTCACTGTTTTTGTAGGTGCGTACAAAAATATACAGGAGGACATGACGGGTGAGCAAGAAAATTATACAGTCCAGGCGGAGAGGTGCATTCTAGCTAGAGCCTCTGCTGCTGCCGGTTTAGTGGACCAGGAACGAAAAGAAAACAAAAAGGGCAAAAATAAAAGAAACGTCATGCCGCCGACATGAAAAGAAAGGCCTTTCTCAATTGTCGGTTACATATTAGGGGATTCTTAATGGAAGCAGGACGACGGTAGCGGAGAGGAGGAACCAGCATCCAGAAAATATCATTCACAAGAAGAATGAAAGGAAATATGTGTGTAATTTTTTTCTTTGGGGCCAATCAAATATGTAGCAAAGTTGGCGCTTCATTTCATTAACTTTTGAACTTCATTGTAGTCAGGGTTTATGGGAGAGGAGTCGGACAGAAGGAAAAGTGTAATTAATGACGTCACGTGTAATCATCATTATGTGGGTGAGTTTGTATGATCTATGCAGTATCATTTAATAATAATAATAATAATAATAAACACCTTTGCTCTATAAACAATGTGATTGCACACGTGACAATTTTAAGATGAGCAGTAGCTACTCGAACACTAACAATACGACGATATTTTAAGTTAAGAAAATCTGGAAAGTGTAATATTGTTGAAGGGAAGTAAATAATTGAATGCGTAACTGGTCTCGTTTGCGGATAACTTGACTTTGCTCTCATAACCCTCAGCTTAGCTTAAAAACCATAAAGAATTAGGCTGCCCATTTACCCATTATCACATGCTGGTGCCGTAAAAAGTGAGAATTTAGTCTCTCCCAAAACTTTCGTTGGCAACTAGAGAGAGAGAGAGAGAGACACTAACAATAACTCGGGCGTGTTATCAATATTAGACGGTCAACTCCGTCAGTCGTCAAACAGACTTGTTTCTTACTGACTTTACGACACTCACTTACGCATTATTATTCAATGTCTCAAGGGAGATAGAGGGACTTCGTGCATATTATTCAATAAAGGCACCAAGAAGACAGAGTGGAACGCCACTCTGATAAATTGTGGCGATGTCGCGAATTCAATTGTGAACTGACTTAAATCTGATTTATTGCCACCGCCGCCATTAAATGCTTCCCCTAAGAATACCCATAAAGCACGCATAATTATCCTATTCTTCTTAGAAAGAAAATCGTCTTCTCTATTCCTCATTGTTACCGTCAACATAACGTTCTTGGGTGCATTATCTTCCATCGAGATCGTGCATACGTAGTCATTTCTCTCCTGCCCGGTCAAAAACGGGGAAATGAGAGACAACATCTCAAATCACCTGTTGTGTGCGTGTTTGTAAACCAGAAAGAGTAAACCTGTCGATAATAATTTAACGCAATCACCTAATAAGCTTTTGACACTTTTGTTACAACAGTAGCAACACCACCAAAACAAAAAGATGAAGTGTGTGAAAAAGTTTTGTCTTTAGGACTTGCAGACATACCTCGTTGCTTCACCTTTTTCGATACATTATCTCTGAAACAATTGATATAAACATTTGATCACTCCCGCCTTGCAGCAGTGCCAGTGGGAAAGGCATTGAACGTGTTAAAAATCAACAGCAGTAGTAGTAGTAGTAGTAGTAGTAGTAGTAGCCTTTTTTTATTGCTGCAAGATGTTTTGTTTAATAAGAAACTTTACTTTTCTCATTTTTTTTTTCAACGCAAAGAACAGCACAGCTCTTGAGGCATTTTTTTGTGCGAGAACCTTTTTAAACGACAGCAAAAAATGAGAGGAAAACAGTTTAAAGGAAGGGTATATTAAAAGGACGATATGGATGCAGCATATGATTCCATACATTATTATTATTAATAATAATAATGCATAATAATAATAATAATGGGTATGCCATCTCTGATTTCAGGGAATACCACCCAACCTCGTGAAATGAAGAACAGGAGGAGGTAAAAGGTAGGAGAAGAGAAGGTGTTTCGTTTCTTTCAACAAAAAAAGGGTCGTCGTCGTCACGGTGCATTAATTTAGATACAAGAAAAATGCAAGCTGCACCAGCAGCGGTAGCCTAATCATCATAATAAAAGTAAGTGTGTTAGCAGCAGCAACATGCAATTTGCATATCTGTTATGTGAAAAGCTTGACAATTCAATTAAAGCTTCAATGAAAGTATTTACAATGCGATGAGAAGGAGGATGAGAAAGACAAGACACATGAAGAGTAGAAGAGAGAGAGAGAGGGAAGAGAAGATAGGAAACCATTATTGGACGCTTGGAATTTTCACAGTCTGTCGATTTGTAGGAATTTTGAAATAAAATTCCAAATCATATTTTTTTTGGGGTCTACAGATTCGTCCCCACAATTTAACCGTAATTAAAAATGCAAACCTTTTTTTTTGAAGAAAAAAAATTCCAACCTTCTCAAGCTTTCGTGGTCAATCACGTACAACTTCCTTTTGATAATACACGCACGTTAGACGGACATTAGAAAAATGTATTTAGAAAATTTAACTGATGTTTTTGTGTGCGTATTTAAAAGTTTTGAATGAAATGCAGACCTGACGGAGGGATATTGATATTATTCGTTCCTGACACGAGAAGAGAAGAACAAGTACCCTGAATGTTACTACTACTAGAGCAGAGCCCCAACAAGAAAAGGTGATGATGGGATGTTGTGAGGAGAGTAAAAGTGAAAATGGAATGGGTACAAAGGATAGGTACATGTAGTTTGTCGAAAGGGAAAGAAGTCGCTGTAATTAACGACGTACACAGGTAAGAGGGCTAATAATAGCATCTGTAGGAAGATAATGTGATCTCACAAAATAAAACAAGACATGTGACTGCGGTAATTAATTGCCACTCTCTTTCGCTCGAAGAGAGCGCGTGTCGAGTTATCGTATGTCATGTATATTGTTGGCCAATGTTATAAATAAATAGCATACCTGTGTAGCTTGTTAGAAAGGCATACTTGACTTGATTTTCATCAAGTCCAAGTCGACGATGATTGTAGAGTGCTGTTTCGTCCGGAATTAGTTTTGCCGTCGTCGTCGTCGTCGTCGTAACTGGCTTTACAACCAGCAACAGCGGTATTGAGTAAGAAGATTCCTGTTGAGGCAAAGCTGGAGGAAAAGCAAGCTTCTCATTAGCGGACGACACCAATGACCGTGGTGCTGCTGTGTGGCAACGTGGAGGAGCGGTGATAAGAATGTTGCCAATTGTCACGGCTCTCAAGAGGGAGAGGAGGGAGGAAATCGGAGGAAACATCTTGTAGCAAGTAAATTGTCGGGAGGAATTAGACGAGCTAGACAGACACCATATGGTGGACGACGGTGGGGAATGTCGGGTTAACTGGAAGTTATTGAATTTTATGTGGGTCAGGCAGAGCAACTAGTCACCAGTTCAAACGACACTACACACACCACATACTGGAAAAAAAACGTGGAATCTTGGAAACTTGGAGGGAATCAGGGGAATTAGTGTACTAATTGGGGAGTATTTCCAAAAACGAAAAAAAAAAATCCAAAGACGAGAGCATGATGACACAACAACACGGAGGTAAAAGGGACTCTGTTTTGGGGAGAATATTGGCAATTAATGCAACAATGAGAATGGTCCACGGGATGACAATTTAAATTCAGGTAAGACTACTGTGCGTAGTTCGGAATTCCATTTAACAAGATTATTGGGGGAAACTGTCGTACTGTCGATTTTTTTAAGGGAAGAATATATGGAAGCATTAAAGCAGAGGCAACTAAAAGCTGACGCAAAAATATGACCCCGTTGCGTAATGCGTACACGCTTTTATTTCAGCTTCATCACATTTCCGTTTCTCTCGACGACGACGACGGGTTTGATCCTGTCCTGTAGTAGTTAACGAGTGATGATGAGAAACGTACAGGTTTGCTAGAATGTTCCAATTATGAACGGCGGAAAGGAAATGATAAACGTTTGTAGAGATAATGAGAGAAATAATTATAGATGGGATGGCGTTTTTATATCCACGTGGTCCATGCGTGCTACTGCCTCTCGGCTCTAAGGAATCAACTCTCCATGGATGATGGACTCGACACCTTCAGATCGACTATGACCGTGACCACGGAAAGATCCCAAAGAAAGTAAACGGGGAAATGCAATAGCCCCCACATACTATTACACAACAAGGAGTAAGAGCCCTGCCGCGTAGCAAACTTTGTTTGCTAAATTTACAAATTGATGTATTGGCACTTGGCTATTTGCACGAAACAAGTGTATCCTTAAAATTGGCCAGAATCACGCACATTGTAGGCATAATACAGGTTCGGTTTTCATCAGTTTGTTTTATTAAACAATTTAAATCAATCTCCGTCGTCTTTTTTTGCAAAGGATCTTTGCTGAATTGCTGCCGCTTCCGTACTTGCAAAATCCCAAGGAAAAGGGTAACATCGACTCATATTTTGAATCATAGCCAGGAAGAGATGGAGCTGTTATTGCCATTTATACGTACGACCAGCGTATCATTCCAGCGAAGTGTTATGGACATATATATGACCTTATAAATTTCTGTACCCATGTCGTTACAATATGACCGTCACGTGACCTGTGGGTAGTAACACAAGGCGAAGCTTGGAAATCTTACCAGTCTGTGTAATGTTTAAAGGCACAATTTTAATTGTCACCCATCATCATCAACCTTATACGAGATACGAGTCCCACATATTAATTTGCACATTTTCCCTAAAAGTGCTATCGCGGATAGCCTGACATAACCAATCTACCCTACCCTAAAACAGTAATGCTGGTCGTAACCGTTTTAATCAACCAACTACCGCAAAACAAATACGGAAATCGCACAGACCACTCGCCGTACCGTACTGTGTGTAGTGATTCACCCTCCTCCAAAAATTATCCTCATCAACATGAATGCCTTGTTTAAGCACCGTAACGCGTAACTGTCAAATAAATCATAGTCACTCGGGCATATTAAGTGTTGTCGTTTTTAGAAACAAAAAAGTGTTTAACCTTAAATTGGGCTGATTGATGCTTCGGTTCCCAAAAAAAAGCTGATAAAAAGTGAGTCAGCTTCGGAGCGTATTAATGTACACCACACTGACTTCGTGCGAAGTTAATTTCACATCATTATTATTTGCACTTCCAGGGAACCAGCAGCCGCGGTCTTTGTGTGTGTAAACCAGTAAACCTGCTGCTGCTGGGTGCTTCTGCAGTGCCACTGAAACTGGTATTACGTGTGAATGTGTGTGTGTGTGTGTATGCAGTGCACACACACACCTTTTGGACATTTCCTACCTTCGCCGCTGTTGCTACTGTAACGACTCCTGTAAATTTAACTTTCATTTGCCCATTAAAACGCAAGCAATTCAAAAGGAGGGGGTGGCATAACGGCCTATCAGATGGCGAATTAAGGCTTTTACATTTAACCACCGTCGGTTTAACGACTATATGCTATTATTAGCCCCAGCATTAATTGCACTGCGTTTAAAGAATGCACCCTTTAATTCCCCGCCTGGAAAAAAAAATATGGAGGTATTTTTAGAGAAATGTAACAAGTGCGTGAACAGTAACGGTCAAACCGGGGCAGCAACAGCAACGAAAAATACAATAATTACAGGGAAAGGCCTTGGAGGAGTGCATGGTTTTATACGGGGCTACTAGTGCTGCCCTAACATCTTTTTTAATCTTAAACGCAATGTAAAATTTCATTTCATTATTTCCAACAGCAAGGAATGACGAGCACAACGACGACGACGACGACGACGACGACGACTACCAGAGTAATGATGATGATAAAGTGAAACACGGCAACAAATATGGTGCGAACATACCCATCAACAGCCCCAAGTCTCTTTTTTAGTTTTCATGTTGTTATTATGATTTTCTTATTAGTGAAAAATTACAATTGCATGCCTCTGCCTAACGTAGGAACAACCAACGGAGAGGCTACCGAAGTCGACCCGCCAGCAGCAGCAGCAGCAGCAGACGGTTGTTGTGTGAAGTTTTCATAATAACGCAATAGGAGATCGAAAAACCAAACAAAATGAGAGAAAAATAGTACACATTAAGATATGTTGTTGGTCATTGGTATGCAGGCAAAAAAGTGGTATGGTGGTGAAGCGTGAAAAAGAGCAAAGATTTCATTAACCTGTCATTCATACCTACATGGTGTGCTGGTGTGTGTATGTGTGTGTAGCCAGCAGTTATGTACATTTTTTATTTTGCATGTAAATCATTACGATTTCAGCGAAACTGCATCCATTCATGGAGTCAAAATGGACATTGTACTATTGTTATTATTATTGTTATTATTATTATTATTATTATTACATTATACGAAATATGTACATACCTGCAGCCCGATATTATAATGTGGAGTAAGTAGTCCTACTAGCATATTAATAATAATAATAATAATAACTAAACCGTGAAAACGGCTCTATTTATCATTCTTACGACAGGGCAACAAGCAGGGACTGACCAGCGAGTCGCTATTCGCCTTTTGCCTGATGGGTGAGCTGCTTACCTTTTCGCCGATTACTGAAATGTGTACTAAATACTACTACAACTGCTACTACTACTGTTGCTGCTTCTCCCGCTCCACACCTTTTGCAAATTACGACCATTTCAGAGAATCCAAATGTTGTAGGATATGAGGTCTCTAATGGTGATGGGGAGATGTGTAGGTGTGTGTGTGTGTGTGGAAGTATGATCGACCGAGTATGTATGGATCTGACGATTAAATCCACTTTTTTTTACTACTCGTCTTCTAGCAAGCGAGCACATTACCATCGCCACCACCATTTAATTAATGTAATAAGACACATGTTCTTCGTTCGTAGTACCTGGCAGAAATAAATGATGGACTAACGCCTTTCATTTAATAGAATCAATGTGTATGATGCCCTGTGTAGGCCTGTGTAATGAATGAGGGAGATTGGGGGTTGCGTACATTCTACGGATGACGATGATAATATGTATCCTGTCCTTTTAAATTAATCAGCTTCATCATCATCATCATCATCATCATCATCATCACGTAATAATAATATGGTCAATACGCGCTGTCATTCGAGCTAGTTGCAGCGCGGGTTTCCATTGCAAGCGTGAATCGAGACTGGTAGAGCAGAGAAAATGGACATTTTTTTTCGTATTCACTTTTTGTGACAGCTCCTATGGCTATATATTCCTGTGATGCAAAGAGATGACCGTAGTAAAAGTGTGTGTGTGTGTGTATGACGACGACAGCTTTATGAAATATCAACTGGTAATAAAAATGAGGTCCCAAAAGATGGGCCCGTCCGATGGCGATTCGGTGCAACGAGTGCATCCTTTCGCTGCTGGTAGATAATTTCCAAGAAGCTCTTTCATGGGTGCTCTTTCTCTTATTGTCCGTTTCGCTTTTAACAGTTTGTAGCAGCTTACACTCACAAGTAGCCCACGACGGACACGGAGAGCAGTTAAAAAGCCGGGGTAAAGAAGATTGGTGTGGCCGATCCTCTTTGATATCTCTTGGGACGATGCTAATCTGCCAGTAAATGTAATTACCGGAGGATTTTTCACAGTAAATTAAGATCTATATCAGTCTGCCCAGGTATCATTTCTCCTTAAAATACCAACGCTCTTCGCAGCCAAGGCGCCAACAAAGGCAGAAAATTTCATACTTCCCAAAAAGTGGCGTGGTAAACAAGACTGGCCAATCCAAACGAAACCACCATCACTACCCCAGTAGCAAAGTAGCCGCAGCAGCAGCAGCAGCAGCAGCAACAAAGCCTAACGACCGTGAATCTGTGAAAGTAAACTGCAGAAGAAAAAAAAACATTTTTGATGCCCTCCTCCTCGGTGTACTACCTCGGCTCATACAAGTACGAAGGAAAAGTGGCGAGAATTTTTGCACACAAAAATATGTACATATCATCAAATGGTATTGACAGGTAGCATATTATGTATTATATATTTCAGGACTAGGAGAGGTTCTCCCATTGCCCGCTATCAATATCAATCTTTTTTTTCCCAAACGTTTATTATTATTACTTTGGAGGCTACAATTAACACAAATCACAGTGTGGTGCAAGCAAGCAAAAGCGACGTCCATTGGTACCGGCTACGACGCACCGTCTTGGGAAAAAAATCACAAGTCTGGCGTAATTATAATATGCGCCGAATTATGTACTTCACTAACTTGCTTGTGTTAATTCTTTCCGATACTCCCTCTCCCTTAATTCTTTTCACGGAGAAAATCAAGTTGGTCCGGTTAGTTTCTCCTACCGCGACTCTCAGTTTTACGCCATCTGAGCAGCCTGTCACCATGTCAGGGTGTCAGGAATTTTTAAAAATAGAGAGTAAATATTCTGCCCCAAATTGCGTCAACAGTTCCTCATCCTCGCGCAATATTCACGCTCCCGAACATGCAGCCTGCAATTTTTACGCTACTCATCATCATGCACAACTTGAAATACGAAAAAAGACATCTCCCGCAGTCCCGCACCGCTGCTGCTGCTGCTCCTACTACTAAAAATCCACGGTTGGGGTAGCGTAAGCTTACAACTTCTCCAACCGGGCATATGCATGGCAGTATAAAATGTAACGCGATTTGCCTGCGTCTGTCTGCCCTTCCTCCCTATCAATGGCTCTGAGCGCTTTTGGCGCCGTAGTTATTCCAGGCGGAATGAGAGAGGTTTTCTTGGAGAACATTTTTGAGCAAATGCTGATGCTGTTGCTGTGCTTATGCTGGCTGACTATACGCTGACGACGATGATGATGATGACGACGACGGTGTGTTCGTGTTGTCGTTAGGTGAGTACCAGGGAGGTACAGGGAAAAAAGAATTGTGAGATTAGCTGGAATAGAGAGAGAGAGAGAAACAAGTTTTTTTTGCCTTCTTCATTCAATTTAGCAAAAATGATCCTGGACACAAAATACAAGCAGCCTCTCCACAGCAACGTGCTATGTATATGATGTAACACTACTGGACTGCCTTTGGATGGCTCTCACCTGATCGAATTGAATGACAGAAAAAAATGTGTCTTTGGACAATTCCTTAGTCGATAACAACAAGTATATTAATAATAATTTATTAATTAGTGACTCCCTCGTCCATTTGAGAAGGAAGAGTACAACAGTGGTAACCAGAAAGATACAACAGCTATTAAAGGTCAGTTTTTAGTGGTAACTTTTGCTTTTTTTCGCCTATTCACCATCGAGATCGACGGTTGTGGTTGAGAGTCAAAGTTTGCATTTTGTGTGTGTACGTGTGTGCGTGTGTGTGTGTGTAATATTTTTATTTGTGGATGTCTGCAGTCTTTCTAAGAATCGTAGTATTGTTGCTGTTGGTATTCCATTGTTGCTGTTCTGCTGATGATCGGAGTGGTGGTGGTGGCAGGCGACAGGGATGATGATGAAGGTTCAGCAGCAACAATAGCAACAATGCAACCAACGTAGAATGCCAAATATTACCATTAAAGACCAGTACTCATTTTCCTATTCTCGAGAAGACGGCAGTAGTGGTGCCGCTGTAGCTGTCGCGGTTTCTTTTTAAAATAGTGTTCCGCAGACATTCGACGCTTCACTAATAATCAAAAAAAAATGAGCAAACATTCTAATTGTGTGTATCAGGTAATTATGAGCTTTTCACCAAACAAAAATTGATTGGCGTATTTTACAGGTAGCACAAGTTGAAACCGGATAAAAGAAGGTCTTTTTCGGAAGTATCTATTTTAAAAAAAGGAGGATGGGTTTAAAGGGGATCCCTACAATCATCTGTCCCGAGTTGTTAAAACTGCTGGCTGAAATGGGCCACGGTGATACAATCGGTAAGATTGATACACATTCAATTAAGTGCTAATAACTCTGTATTCCTAATATTGGTTGTTGTATTTGCAAAGATGACTTAATATTTGTTTGTAGTCTATTGTCTCGGTTTGTTTTAACTTGTTCCGTCGTCGTCGTCGTCGGCACATTAGTAATGTTTATTAAAGTATGACATCACTCCTTCCTAAACTAAAATCCCTCCATCATCATCCGCACACTGTGGACTGTCAGGTTGTTTATTTGTTGACTTTTCACATTTCTTTAAACTGTCATTGACTGTTTGTTTGTCTCCCCCTGTAAAAGGAGCAGTTATCAGTACAAGATTGATAATATAATGATGCAACGTCTCTAATTACGCTAATGGAATAGAATAATACTCCAAAACCTATACTCTCTCTCTCTCTCTCTCTCTTGACGCTCATTTTAATGTTGACGCTGAGCGTCAGTTTTTTTTAGATGCAGCGTTATCCTGTTTATTTGACTACACAAGAAAGAGTAAAGGGGAAATGAGATCATTTCTTAGAGTGTGCACACAAATTTTGCACACGTCCCGTTCGGTCATTCATCACCATTATCATCATCATCATCATCATCATCATCATCAGTAGTCTGATAATCGACATCAAATCATTTGTTTTGACTTTCCCTTCGCTGGCGTCGTCGTCGTTGTAGAAAAGTTCGTTGAAATAAGAATAAATATTTAATAAAAATTACTTCATCTTGGCGTTTGTAATGAGGTAAGAGGCTGTTCACAAGTTGGTTTTTACTTGGGGTTTACTTGGAAACGCGAGCTAATGACATAAACATAATATCCGTATTGACATTCCACGGACACATGGATATATATCTCTAATTTTCTTCGACAACTTATTGAAGCGCCTTTCTGCGAAATTTTGCGAGCTTACGACGTAGTCGCCGTTTCGATGACGTTCTTGGGTTTTAACCTCCTTTTAGCTGGTGTCGTCGTCACTGTTAGAATCCTTAAGTGACGACATTTCAGATTTTAATTTTAGTAAAAAAGTAAACAACCAAAAAGGTGCTGTTGTTTGTACGTCGTAGGTATATTTATGTGCAGTTCATATTAAAAAAGAGGGACGGGTAACGACGATGGTCGTTATAAGGAGATAGATGCACGTCCACAAGATATTCTGACGTTTACGCATGATGCAAATCATCTTCATTCAAATAGTGTGCAAAATATGCGATGAACTTTACAATGACACTTTCATCTCCTCCTATCATCTTGTCAGTCTTAATAATAAGGGCATTTTAGCACTCGCTTTTAGCAATGTTTTAGCCTTGCTTTACTCGTGAGTCGTGTTGTTGTAAGCTGCAGCCTGTAACGATTCTTCTAATACTAAGCGTCGTCGCTACAGCGCTGTCCTGTTGCAGGTACTGCATGCCAATATGCTGGTATACGCGAGATTGTATAATGCCGACAGAATTGTGTACACAATTTAGAGGGGGAATTTTCAAAATCGTTACAATTGAGAAATAACAATCTAATAATATAAATGCATTTTCATAAAAATGCATTTAGACATGTAAAACACATCGTCTGTCTGTCCGTATGCATACCCAAACTGTTTAATTAAATATTAAAATCATTTTTAGTCATGCTTTTTTTGTCGAGTTAATATGTTAATAAAATCCGCGGAAAATTGCAAATGGGTGGGAAAATTGATTTTTTTAAAATAAATAAACGCATTTTGTTGGATAAAGCAAAAACAAAAACGAATTTAATTCATTCCTGTTTAATGCAACTTGACAAACTTGAAATAGTATTTACAAATTTTCAGAGAAGTCACATCTCGAAGAGCGTAAGCCTACCAAACATTATCAAGATAATGCACTCTCCGTATAGCCAGTCGTACTACTACGGCAATGACTTTTATAAATGACAATGTTTTCCATTATCATTAGAACAATATGACTGACGATTAAGAAATCTGAGTGTTGTTCCATGTGCAACGTTAAAGTTTAAATTATCTAATGTGTGTATAATAACACAGATTTGTTACATTGATATATGCCTTGCGTCTCTGCAGCAGCATACTCCCTGCAATCTGCCTCGCTAATAAGTCGTATTACGTCTCTTGCAATTGTTTCCTTGCGCTTGTTTGATCATCTTTATTTGCACGTTTCCTTTATAATGCTAAGCAGGCCTGCATGTGTGTGCTTTCGCACTACCTAATATTATATCATAAGCACCATTTTTATTTATTTCATCACCTAGTCATACCTACAATTAGAGCGAGTATACAAGTGAACAAGACCTTTAGCGTTTAGAGGCATTCTTAACATTTAGCGCAAACAGCGCACTTGTGCAGTCAGTCGTCCTCTCGGTTGCGGTCACTTTTTTCTTGGCTTGTCGTTAATTTGCCAATATTTACTCTCTCAAAGATAATATTGCCGGCGATGAGGATAATGGTTAATGTCAGCTAGTTTATAACTGTCAATTTATGATTTGCAATATGTGTTGTTTGCACCACCACCCACATTCATTTTTTCCTCGGATTCATGGAAATATAATTTGAGCCAAGGCAAGGGTTTTTATTTAACTTTTTCCCTTAATTCATTCTCAATTACGGCCTGGTATCTCTGTCCTCTCTCTCTCTCTCTCTCTCTCTCTCTCTCTCTCTCTAATAGTATGTCTTTCATAATGATATCTCTTTGTCTCTGTGACATTTACCGGCTATGGTGGTTTTGATGCACATACTACTACACCACTGCATGCCGTGCGTAGGCGTGAGCAGGAGCAGCAGCAGTAATTAAATTAATAGAGTGAAGGTTGGAGAGAAAAAGAAAAGAAAGAAGGGCACACATTTTGTACATTAGCAATTCTACCCCCCCCCTTCTCCTCTTTCTGGACACTAATCTAAAAACGACTATGTAGATGATAATTATCGCAATCTTTTGCTAATAATATTTGGGCGGCAGAGATTCAGAGTTGATTAAAAATCCTCGTGTCCTGTTTCCTCAGGAAATGTGTCATACTTTGTGCTCTGCCTGATTCCGTTTCCTAACATTAATTAAATCAAATGTACATACGTATGTAGCGTGGATGAGTGGATTGCCGTGACGGATTTTGGCGACATGGGTGCCTTTTTACGCTTGTACGTTGGGTGTGTGTGTGTGTCTATAGTCTTTCGTCTTTCGCTGTTTTTTTTACATAATATCCCGTTATACGTGCACACATGCCCTATACAAATACGATATTAGTACAATTTTTGGGTATTGTGTTAGGGTACAACGAGACCAACTCAAAATGAAATTGGGCAATTGTGCTAATCGTTCTGACTTTTGACAAAATCAAGTATACTTAACCTTAGAACAACACGCGTCATTGAAAAGCTTGTCGTTTTGTGTGTGATTCTCAAGCGAGCAAATGCAGTTTCTCGCTGGGCATTCTGTGTAACTCTGCTAATTTTTTGGTACAATAAATTATATAATAATAATAATAACACAATATTTCGTACGTTTCAACACTTTGCACTACCAGGAAATGAGACGCACCAGTTCGATTTTTTCCTCCTCCTTTTCTCCCTCAACGCAGATAATTGTCAGAAAGTAGGTATACGCGTATGTCGTTCGCATCCGTGCTATAGAACCCACTTAGCTACTACCAACAACACCACCTTCCCCCACAAGTTGACTGCTGCTGTGAACGACGACGGTGGTTGACGACGACAAGGAAAGTTGTAGGCGAAAATAAGGCTATTTTTATTTACCACGCCACATTTACCAAATTGATGCTCTGTGAATGGCTAATAATATCAATCGTAATTATTATTATTTACTGGGATAGCTAAACATGAGAGAATATGATGGATGAGGTAGCTTTACGCGCGGGTTTCTTACAAAAATAATAGCAGCATTACCAGTACACTGCTGCTGTCAGACAGTGACGTGTGCAACGGGAAAACAACAGCTTATATTTAAGATAGATTCGCAAAAAAAATTCTGACCTTATTGACGATGAACAACGGTTGTCTGCACAGGGCTGCTTCTGCTTGCCTTGGAGCCTTAGACCCGGTTGGGTTGATAGGGGGACCCTTTAAGTAAAATGCAGTGAGAATTTGCTGGAAGAATTGTCGAATTTCACCACCACTCTGACAGTCACCACACTTGAGATGTGAATAGAAGGAAAATTGCACAGGGAATGCGCTCTATATAAAAGGAAACGGTAGTTTGCTTTTGCTTGTCCTGCTGTTCTAGTTGGTTCCTCATATTCTTGGTAGCCCAGGAGAGAGGAATTCAAAATGCCAGCCAAGAAGCTAAAAGTGTAAATTTAGATTTTTTAAATGTGATGCTGACGCCGAGCACGAGCGAGCAAAAACATGTGTGTGAGTGTGTGTGTGTTTGCTACTGTTTGCAACTGTGGGATATTTTTTTTAGAAAAAAATATTTCTGTCGGTCTGTCTGCAGCAAGATATTCTGTGAATAAGCTTGTTCACCTTCCTATTCACTCTATCATATCATGGGAGAATGTTGCCATAAACGTGTTTCATGTTATGTTTGCTTGTCTCATTTTTCGTACAAGAAGAGTGACAAAAGAAAATTGCCGTGTGGTTTCGTTTTTCTTGTCATTTCAACATCCTCCTCCTCCCTTCCCCTCTCCTTTTTCACGGCGCAAACTAGTAGTAGTAGTGGTGGTAGTCTTGCTATTATGACTTTTGTGTGACAAACAAATTTCGTTTCATCGCGAGCCTCCGTCTCTTGTCATCGTCATCTTCCTTTATTTATCTTTACCGTGGCAAATGTTGGCCAAGGTGCAAATACTTTCAAGTTTTCTGAAAATGAAAATCACGATCTGGTCTCTCAAAGAACTGTTGCTCGTTTAACGTAACTTTTTTTTCATCGGGGGAGGGGTGGTAAATGGACCCCACGCTGTGGGTTGCCGGTTTACTTGCGACATGCTAACCAAATCGCCACTACTATTTGAGAGAGATGCCACAATTTATCGTAAAAAAAGAAGAAGATAGTAATCAACGAGAGCAACCAAATCGTGTTCGTAGTCCCTTTTTCGTTGGATAACAGTATTTAGAACAAATTATCTATTGCTTTTGGCTTTAACCTACACAGTACGTTGCCGTTTTTTGTAGTTGTTGTTGTTGTTATTATTATTATTATTATTATTATTATTATTAATCCTAAATATTGTTTTAATTTACCATTGATAAGACATCATCAGCGGTATCAGATCAGGAAGAAAATCCGAACATGCCAAACAACAACAAACCGACAATGACGACAACGACGACGGTGATGTTGCAATGATGGTGCATTTGTCAGTAAACTTTCCATTCGTCTCTTAAAAAAATTGTATTAGTTATGCATGTATGCGCGTCTGCATCAGTCAGCAGGCCCATGTCTCTCTCTCTATATATATATATCTATAATTTATCTCATGTTATTATTGTTATTAATACCTAATAATAATATATGGCTGGTGTGGTATGATGATATTGTGTATCAAAAGCCGCAGGGCTATCCCAACCAGCAAACGGTGGGAAGGCTGATGAAGAAAAGTGCGCCCGTCATCTTTCTTGGAACTGCGAGTATTTTTCCGGTTTTGGCGTGTAAAATCTGTCATTCTCTTTTGCAGCTGTTTCAAAACGCATTATAATATCCTTGCCTTCTCTCTCCCTGTCTACTTCTCATTACACGTAATAATAACAATAATAGTCCTTTTTCACTCTGCGCTCTCTGCCTGAGAAAGGAGAGCGGCTATTTAAAAAAACTGGAAATGATTATTAAGCAATAAGCGCTCTCTCACACAGCACACACACACAGCGTATTTTTTTTACGATGGGAGACCGAGGAACATTGCTTTTGGCTGGCATATATTATCACCGCATACGTACGTAAACCATCCGAAAAATAACTATAATTGGCGTGTCGTACAAGTGGTAATATGGTAGTAAGTAACCCGTTGTTTTTACCGAAGGGTGAAAAATTAACGCCACTGCCAATGTCTTGTGATAGTGTGTGTGTGTGTGTGTGTGTGTTACGCCATGATGATTTTTTCATCACGTTTTCTCATTAATGATACCATTAAGCAGAACAGAGAGATTAGTGAAAATACACAAGCTGGCAGTATTATTAGTTTGTTAGGCATGGCTATCGGTCAGTCTGTTAGATTTGCTTCGTTAGCAGGGGTCACATTCTATTATCGGCCGGGCGTTACGCGGGTTGCGTGTTTAACGCTTTTACTCTTTGAAAATCTGGAAAATTTTTGCCGATCCCATGATCCGGTGTAAATTCGGGAAGTTCGTAGCTGAGCAAAAATCCGACCCTTTGACCGGTAACCGTTGGTCCTTTGGTGGTAGTCATACTTTAGTAGCAGCTATTTAACTCATTTTGTCTTTCGCGATATTTCTTCTTGAAAAATGCTTGAACCCTTTACATGTTCATGTTTACTAGTGGACAGCTTATGTGAGTGGCCTCCAGGGATAGATTAATAAATGATAGACGAGTCAAATCCAACCTATGAGGATGATCAGGCCTCCGCTCCCTCATATCCCAAGTTTGTATTACCACTAGAGTTGATTGTCCACAGATCGGTGCAGATTCATGGTCACCTGACGCAATGCATGAAACGACACCGTGAACAACATTCATTGTATGCGAGAACATTTTTTTTGGTATTTTTTTTAAGTCAAACAGCATCAGATTCAAAAAATTTGCTACACATTTTCAAAATAAAAAGAAAGGAATGGTTTGAAAGGAGATCTCCGCCTTGATTATTGTTTCTTGTAACCAATAAACAAAGTGGGTGATAATGCTTAGCCGTCAAGTATTAACACTGAAGAAACCACTTTTTTCCTTTTGTTGTCTTCTGGCAATTTGTATCTCCCATGAACATATTTTTACGCAGTAACTTTTGATTGTCCACTACTATTGGTGAACGAACGTCTCTGTATCGTCGTGGCGCATCTCTTGAGCCTTGGGATGAATTTGAGTATTATTGCAGACATACCTACGTGGTAAAACTGGTACAGTTCGTGTGTCCCATCATGGTCATTACCATCATGATATATCAGAGAGTGTATATGTGAGTGTGTATGCATTATGGCTGTGAAACAAACATTCTTTCTTTCTTTATTTCAATAGCCCTACCAATAATGACGCAGTCTTCAAGTTTAGAAAACTATTGCATGTCGTAGCATGTGTGTATGCAGGGTAATTACAAGTTGGCCCGAGGGTTTAATTAGATTTTAATATTTAATACGTTATAGGAAACTAAAAATGTTTCCCTGTTAGCGTTGCCAACACAAGGAAATCCCAAACATGTGGGAATGACTTTGGTTTGACAAATGCACATGGTTGGGGCAACGTGATACCGAGAAAATACCCGGAAGTTGTACTGCATGCAGGCCAGGTGAACTGCAGGAGTTTTTGTGCAGATTTTTGCTGTTGCAGCCCTCCCTGTTTTTGTCGAGGGAAGAAAAGAAGTTTGCAATTAGCAGAAAAATACGCGGATAAAATTTCGTCGTAGGATGTGGAGAAGGAAGAAAAAGTTAAAAATTGCAACGTCAGGGACTGCTGACAAGTTAGAAAAAAGGAGAGGATGATATACCGTGTGAATGAAACCGATTAGGGACGCTCATGATAATATTAAAGATGATGATGCTATCATTTTACAACTGGACAAAAGACAAGAGGCTCTTTTTATTCGGGTGAGGATCTATATGCGTTCATGTGGCGGTTTTTTGCTAGAAGGTGGTGATGGTGGTGGTGGTGGCAGTGGTCGATGGTACAGGGAAGCAACGCACTTACCGTTGGGAACTTTCGTTCATGTAAAAAAAAATTCCTTGTATTTGCGGTGGTGGTGTGGTGCTTATGTATGCTTGCATGCAGTGGGTGCGGATTGTATAAGACTGACTGATTACATTATTGATATCAAAATTACACCTCCGTAAAGAAAAGGTGGAGACGGACCCTAACTGGTCTTCCGAGAAATTTGTCTGACATCCCATTCATCCCTCTCTCTCTCTCTCTCTCTCTCTCTCTCTCGCTCTCTTATGCTCTTGTGTGCGGGTTGTGAAGATTTTCGTTTTAACCGTCTTGTCCATGTTTTACAACAATTTTTTTTCCTATTCTCTTTCAACCAGTCCAAGTATGTATTTCTGGGGAGAGAGTGTGTGTTTGTGTGTATTTGTAATGATCAATTTCTCTTGCGTTACTCCTGCTTTAACTGGGGTATAATATACTTAAGGTAATAAAGGTCTGTCAGCCAACCCAATAATTTCTATTTGTGTCTCGAGTCTTCAAAATGGGGTTTCTTTTTCAATTCGGAATTCCAACGTCCGATATTATTGATTCGAATGCCATATTTTATCCTGAAATTCCCAAGAAATCTATTGAATAACAAAGTAAACTCCAAAAACAATGTGCTGCTCCTCCGTCACAAGAGACAATCTGGTCACTCTCTACTTCTCTCCCCCTTGTGTGCTATTATGTAAATCAAAGGAGGAAGTGAAAATAGTATACCATGCATTCAAAAAAAACGCGTTGGGAGTTTGTGAGCCTGACACTTCCGTGAAGTGCGTAATCCTTTGTTGGCCAATTTCTATTATTTTGTCAGCACTTGACACAGCCGATAAAAAAAAACTACCGGATCTACCACATACACATGCATATGCCATGTATACGGGAGCCATATGCATAGTATTGCATAAAATATCGAAGTAAAGTGCAAGAATGTCTGTATAGATAATTCCAGAGAAAAACCACTGCCTCTTGCATGGACGGTCGTATTGTGGGTAGCTGGGGAGATTTTATTCATTTTGGGGCAACCTAAGACAAATTTTTCAAGTTTCGACGTCGTACACAGTCCCGATTACTGTTACCCCCTTGTTGAGCACCCCAAACGACGTCCTTTGGGACAACGACACTGCACTGCAAGAGGACAGAGGAAAAATTTGTGTACAGTTGTTGATTGTTACAAGTTGTTAAAGGAATCCCTACGAAATATCAAATTAATGTGTATTTACTGCTGCTGCTGCTGCTGTTGTTGCTCGATAACGCCATTGTTACCGTGGACGTTCTGCATTCTCTGTTCGTTTACGCGTTTGTTTCTTCTTGACTTGATACCTACCAGCCTTATAAACACTCTGCAAACTGCACAATATGTGCGTGCATGCACGTATTAAATAAATGGTGATAAAAAGAATAGCATATAATCATGCCGGTGATCCTGAAATAATAATGATGGTGATGCTAGTAATAATCCTGATAATAGCTTGTAGCTGTGATTTTTTCTCTTATGTGGCCTGCATTCGCCCATTCAATCTGCACCATCACTATTCCTGGAAACCGAACATTTATCAGGCAGAGAGAGAGAGAGAGAGAGAGAGAGAGTTACAATAAAAAAACAATGCATATATTTAAGAACATGCATATCGTCATGTCCGACAAGTCCGAGAGTTGCATTCAATGGATTGTTTGTGTCTGTATGTATATTTATATATGCCTCCCCATTTAGGCACGTTTCCTATCGATAATGCAGTAAAAACCTGGTTTGTACTTGTACCTTCCCATTATGTATCATTGTTGTCCCCCATTTATTATTACCACACGAGCATTATCATCATGATGATGACGGTGGTGGTGGTGGTGTCGATGAAGACGGCACATATGTACACAACACACACACACACACACACAACTGTACATTAACTATTTAATTGTACGAACAAAACAATAAGTGTATTTAGCAAACTATTTCTTGTCGAACATCTCGCGGTGGTGAGTGAGTATATGCGTTCACAAAATAGAACAATGGACGCCACAACTATTATTTTCTGATCAGCTTATCGTCTGCCTTTAAATTAATTGAAGTCAAGATTACCTGATGATTGAAAAATGACGGTTACCATCGTCATAGCCAACTGGCATGCACGCAAAGAGTATGTATCGCTAGTACGCTTCGTTTTCATAAATTGTGTATCCTATCCTAATTTCATCCTATCTTTTACTCCGTAAGCGCATCTTTATTAGGGAGGGAATATGGGTTTTTCATATAGCATATATAGATCACCTAGCTGGGCGGCTATCATCATTGACGAAATCTAACGAAAACTTGATAGTAAATTCACAGTTTTACCACTTTGTATCAGAAAACAATTTTTTTTACAAATAAGTCGACGCAGAGTGCCAAGTGAAAATGCACGTGGAGGTGATTGCATCCTTTTAAAAGGGCCTGTGGCATCAACAAGGAATACTTTTGAGAAATGATAGTATTTTCTCGTCTTTTCTCTTCTTCGCGTTGTTGTTGTTCTCATTTACAATTTTTTTTGCTACATTTCAGTTAGTAAATTTTAAAAACGAAAGAATTGAAAAAGGGAAAATGAAAGAGACACCTGATTTGAACATGATCATCATTCATGGTAATATATTATGTTGACACGCTTTTTTACAATATGCGTTGTTACAGGCCATCTTTCCCGTTACTTGCACATCATCATCATCATCATCATCATAACTGGTGATTTTCCTCCTTCAACATCTTTCAATATAGGGCACTATTTTTTAACCCGTTTAACACATTTGTTTTTGTCCTTTTGAATGTATTGTGTTAGTGCTATTTAACCTGTGCGTACCATCACACCACCACCAACAACGACGACTTTCAGGCATTCATTGGAAGATGCGCGTACTGAAAACAAATTTCCCCCTCTTATTTTCTAAAGAAACAATTGTATGACAAGGAGTCTACTAATTTTATGTGCTATTTGCAAAAAAAAAATACTGTGACAGAGACAAGAGAGTTGTAATCATTTCATATTTTTTTTATCTTTAAACAAACACAGGTATATACTATGAGCAAAAAACAGATATCATGATGACTACGCTGATGATGGTAGTACCCCCGTCAAAAGCAAAGGGTCACACACACAAAAACCGTGTTACGGGACACTTATTACCAGCTTTTATTATTATTACCGTAATAAATGTTCACATTTTGTGTTAACAAGAGAGATAAGGAGCAAAAGAAACTGGTATTTGGTGTGTGTGTATGTATAGATGATTTGTTAAAAAAAAAGATCATTCCATGTAGACGCGTCAATTCACCCAATACAAATTCTATTAGAGAGGAGGTTAACGTGTAAATTTTACATTTATCCCTTTGTAAACAGAAATGTGTAACAATTATAGGGATATATCGTGGAACAAGATCATTTCGGTAAGATAAACGCACACAGACACACACACACACACATACTCTCTCTCTCTCTCTCTCTCGTACACACACATGTGCGACCGACCCTTTCGGTGTGCACACACAAATATGTAATATTTTGTTTGCCTTTTTATTTTTTGTTCCAAAGGAGAGATGACTCTTTTTTTCAGGAGAGAGATGCAGGTAGATAGGCACGCATTATTTATCTAGAGGCTAACATATCTAGAAGTAATGTACTGCATCACTTGTTCAGTGGTGATGAGGAGGACGATAATAATAATAAAGTGCGCGGCCTTTCTTGACTTTGAGGAGACATACAGGTATGTTTGATAATTCGTCATGGATGTGGGAGGTAGCAAGCTCATCATCAAGAGTTACATTCTTTCTCTCTCTCTCTCTCTCTCTCTCTCCTTTGAAAAGAGGAACAAAAGATCGTGTTAATATTGTTACACTGCACTATATAACTACTACAAACACACATGATTACCCTGTGTATACAGGAGGCCTCCTACCCCAGGGTTAACTTGTCATCTCTGCTGGTTACTTATTCAATCCTGCTGACATTTTACAATTATTTGGGTAACTATCTGTCATCTGAGCCGTGTTACTGCGGCAGATAAATAGGTGTAGTGGTGGTGGTGGTAGTGGTAGTAGTACTTTTAGTTACGTACAAGTTGTCTTGCACAGGGGGAACTCACCTGTCACCGACGCGTTGTCCCAAAAGCGTTTTTTTTTCTCTCTCTTCAGGTGTGAGTGGTTGTCGGTAAGAGGAGCAGAGAGAAGGGAGAGGGAAAAGCCCTCTCTATCTTCTAAATCGTTTCATCTCCTGCTTCTCTTTAAAGGCATTCCTATTGAAACGACATTATTGACTTTCCAAATAAATTGACTTGCCCCTTCTGATCTGATGAGAACCGATTTGTGGTGTATCTTGATCAAAAAATCGTCACAAAACTAACGAAAAGTGAACTGCTCATTTTTTTAAAGCTTTTTTTTGTTGTTGATTTTAACGAAATGTTCCTCGTTATTTATCTACGTGTAGACATAGAGAGAGCACTTATTAGATTCTTTCTTTTTTGTTTCGAATTACTTTTTCTCTTCTTTTTTTATGAAAAAAAAAGTTTATTTTTCCTCTTGTTGGCTTCAGGGTGTGGTTCTTGTATTTTGTCCACTGTCCTACCCGTTTTAGCCATGCCGTTTTTATTACTCTTTTCTAGAAGAGGTTCTAGAAGAAAGATGAAAAACCATAAAGGACAGGCCCAAATGCGAGTAATGCCTGGCAAAGAGAGGTGGCTGGCTGGTGGTGGTGGTGGTGATGGGCCAACATTCAAAAAGGAATGAGTAACGAAAAAGTAAAAAAAAGGATGTAAAAATGTATGTATATTCCTCCATCTCAACACTCTCCGGCTATTATTGCGTTATTCTCCCTATTGCCCTCTCTACCATTTCCACTACTGCGTTGTTTCTGCCGAGCAAAAACGCTAGGAACATAACATTGGTTTCTTTTGTTCCTCTCACTCTTCTCACAGTAGAGCACACACATTTTTTTAAATGAAAAAGTGTTATAAAACTCCCGCCTGTGTGTGCCCGTGTACAAAGAAAGGGGGAAACTTTAAAGCAGTAGTCACCAAATTGACAATCACTCTTAAATACCGAGATGATGCAATTTGTCTTTCTTGCTGATGATGCTGGTAATGACTGCGCGACATCATCTTTATTGTTGCTGCAACTCCAGCTAGATTGTATAATGAATTTATCATTCTATCGCCGCCACAGCAATGATGTTGTGCGCTCTAGGGTGATACATGATAAAAGATCATGATGGGAGTTATAAAATGGACAAAAAAATGCAACTCGTTTCACAGAAAATGGTGTACTTTGCTGCATTGCAAAGATCATGATGTTGTTTGTTTTTATCCGTAAATTAAGAAAGCCATCAATTCACGTATTTTTTTAAAGAAAAAGGAAAAACGCTCTCGAGTGCATACAACAACTCACCCTGTATTTTCTGGAGGGTAATTGTATATTATTTATCGGTCTCAACCTTTTATTGCCGTTCAGTCCAATAAAAAATCACAACCCCATCATCCACATCTTCATCATTATCGTCGTCATCGTCATCATCATCATCATCATCATCATCAATGATAACGGATGCTCATTGTGAGGAAAGAATGGAGAAAAACGGTTTCTTCACAGTTTTATTTCGTACACCTGAAAATAAAAAAAAATTACGGGATCTCTCTCGTACGGAAGAAAAAAAGGCAAAACTCTTGGTTGGCACTCTGGGTTTGTAGTAGATTGTCGAGTTTTTTCCCCTCTCGACTGTTTTTACTTTGCTGCTGTTTTTCGTTTATCAATGAAAACAATTAGTGAAGCAAAGAAGAAAATTGTTTCAGGTGGGCTGTTGTTGTGCAGACCTTTTTAATAAATAGGCATATAATAAAAATTACTATATCAATAATCAACTTTCTATCCTTTTTGTGCCGTTGATCTCTCTCTCTCTCTCTCTCTCTCTCTCTCTCTCTTTACTGGTTAATAAATACCCCTTCCGTTTTTTCTTCAGTAATTCCGTTTACGAGAGACAACTTATTGGGGCATAAGTAGGTAGTAAAGTTAAGACATGATGATGATGATGATGATGACGATGATGATAACGATAACTAGGTGCTACTCTGTGAACGGTTGTTAATTTATTAGCAGTAGTGGTGTGTGTGTGTGTGTGTGTGTGTGTACTGTGTAGTATGATTATTTGGTGATTCAGCAAAAATGTCGGCATCTTTGACAACTTTCTTTTGTTGATGTAGCGTTGTTTGTAATGAGAAAATTAGACGTGCTTGTCTTGAGTAAAAAAGACCAAAGATGGGTGAATTTCACTAAAGGGGGGCACTTTTTGACACCCCGTGTACACGCAGCCTATATAGGTGTCCTGGCAACAAGTTGTAGTGGTGTAGGAAGTCGTTATTTTTCGTATTTTTAGCTGTTTTTACGTAGATTTTGCTATTTTTGTGGGATTGCTGACCCCTTAGCTACATCCGGTTTTCGAGGAGATGCCAAAGAATTGGCCCCATTTTATATAATCTTACCCCATATTATTATACGCGATCCGGGGGAAGTCGAAAAAAATGTAGGAATGCCCATATTATATTTATATCATTAATGGTTCCCTACTACCACGCACCTTTTCACGGTTACGTGCTACTTTCCTGGTAAGATATATAGATCGTTGAAAATCCGGATGTGTATTTATAATAACAACACTTGTTTTACGGCTCTGCAAATACCCACTTCCTCGCAATCTTGGTTCCTCTCTGAACGATACTTGTCATCTGGAAATCACAAAATTTAATGGGCATCATCTTCAGGATCACGTATAGCACGTGTCTGAGTGAAGGATATGTTGAAGTGGATAGGAAATAGTCGGAATTGCTCCGTGCAAGATTACCAGAGACTCGTTTATAATTATCCTTTTCACTTTTCTTTCACGAAATGACCCCTGAAGTTCATCACGTTGGCTGATGGATGATGATACATAAATGCCTTATGTGCAGTGTCACAATGCCCCGCGTACACTTATTAATACAGCGATATAGATGTTGACGTAATATAAAGTGTAGAGTAATAGTGATATATGAAACGTGAATAGGAAATCCTCCAAGTTCGCATCCTACATCCGTCTTTGTGATAACCATGGTGCAGTACGACTCTATTATTTGAGATGTTTGCTGCATTGATGCGAGTAGCGTTATTGATACACCTGTTCATTTCGTGAACATCCTGCCTGAGGAAAAGAGTTGTACTAAGAACTCCAATACAACTCGGGTTTAAAAAAAACGGACCCGCGTGCAAAAATTAAACCTTCTCCTTTTTCAAGATGAGATGTTTCATTTTGCACCACAGACCCTTTTTACTCAAATGATCCCTCTCTCTCTCTCTCTCTCTCTCTCTCTCTCTCTCTCTCTCTCTCTCTCTCTGCAAGCGCGTAAATTTTATCGCTTGTCACTTGCTCTTTGGCCGTAGTAAAATTTCAGAGAAGGAATGCAAGAAACATCAAGGGTCGCCTTTGTTGGCGTAAATAGTGCGATTTCCAGGAGTGTTAATGCGAAAAGTAGTCATTACGTGTTAGGGAAAGGTACAAAAGCCCAATGTGAATGCCGCACCGGAATACTTGAGCTCTCGCAGCAAACACTCCCTCGTCGCCGTCAGCCGTCCTTCTACTAATAGCAGCAGCTACAGCTACAGTGGTCCGACAAGAGAGACATGAAGCGCTCTCTATTTTATGGAGGAGGTAAAAAGTGTCAGGGAGGGTTTTTACGAGTGGAGTTTGGATGGCGAGTTAGAAGCTAGGTGTGCTTAAGATGCACTCGTTATTATTCCACCTTTATTATGAGCAGGTAACTCGCGTATCGTCATCAGCACAATAGAGCAGCTCATATCTGAATGACAAAAGTGTTTCCTTCTGTTACCCCTGCTGAGTCCCCACAATGAGTTCACATTTCTAACCGTTTTAATTTTCTTTTGTTGCCGCTGTTCCCGAACTTTTTGAGGACCAGAGGAATGAAAGTGTGTGTGTACATATTTTATCCAAATATCCCTTTTTTGTGCCAGACGGTAATGAGGATACCGCGCACTCAGAATGGAACAAGGGATACACTCATACCGGGGAGGATACAAAGCAAATGAGTTTAGGAAAATATGTAACTATTTTTTCATTTCACTTTTTTTTTATGTAAAAAGTCAAGTAGCCCGTTTAGAAATGCCGGAGGTGCATTAAAGGTGTTTTTCTGCGACAGTTTTAGTTTAAAAAAAACAATGATGATGATGGTGTTACTGTCTGACGTTCCATTCATGTAGTCAGAGCAAAAAATGAATGGTTATGGGAATGACCCTACACGGATGGAAAATGCCAGGAAACAATAACAAAATTTGGTGAATGAGTAGACAAAAAAATAATTTACAAGAAAAACGAGAGTATCACTTGTGAGAGGGGGTTTTCTAAAGAGAACTTTCGCGTATATTATGCCGGGAAGGGAGTTAGTGCCGAATAAGAGACTCAACAGGGAAGGCTTTTGTATTGTTTAGAGAAAAAGAAAAGTGAGGAGATTTTATACCTGAAAAAAAAATGGTCAAAGGTCTAAATTCAATTACGGAGCTGCGTCATTACTGGAGTTGAGAGATGGCAGCCGATTACGGGGCAATAAATCTTTTTTAACATTGTTGCTGTGTGTGTGTGTGTGTGAATTACCGACTTTAGTAAAAATGGAATATTTCTTTTTTTGTTGTTGTTGTTTTTTTAGTATTGGCCGATGCCCATTTTCCAGCGCATTCCGTAGGTCGGAGCAACGGGATTCCCGTAATACGTATTGATGGAGCTAAAGAGATTCCAGCGTTGCTTGATGCAATACTTCAGCTAATTGATTTGGACCGACATATCACTCTTCCTGTAAGCATTGCGAGGAATCGTCTTTACTCAGATGCCATAGAAAAGGGGAATCTGAATTTTTAATTGGAACGTTTTTTTCATTTTAATGCAGGCTGCTGTCATGGATGTTACGGATGATGATAAAGCTAAAGGATTGGTCACGCCCCTTCCTACTTGGAGGGAATATGAACGAATTTGTCTTCATCATACTCCAGGCTTTGCGGGCTTGGACCTTGTTGAACGGTAAAGCGAAAATGACGACAAAAATCGCCATTGAAACTGGGGGAAGTTATCAATTGGAAAATGTAGAGTTGGTTTTAATTTCCATTTTTTTTTTGTAGATTCCAGTTTTACGAAAATGCCAAAAAAGCTTTCGGTATTGTCATCACCGGGTAGGGCATCATTGCATTTTGAATATACTAAATAAGCGCTTATATCAAAGTACTACTTTGTACTAATTATTGAGTTTGTATTTGAATTTTTTTTTCAGAGACACATCAGTGTATGCCAACATAATACTCACCAAAGGAGTTATAGCGGATTTGAAGTGAGTGATATCAAGGTACGAATATTTCAACCCCAGACCCAGCTTCTTTGACGTCGTCGTCCATAAAATACCGATTTATTGTGTCATCTTTTGAATATTACAAAATATCTTAATTTGGTGGGATGTACGAAAAATATTAAACCTGTGCAATAATTCCCCAACATGTTCTAACGTTCGAAATATAACTACTTAAAAATGTTCCCTGTTATTACAACATTTGGGCATCATCATTTTCCATTTATGAAATCGCATTTGTGTTTGGCAAGCCATTTTCGACTATGCGTTGCATATTGTACCAAATTATATACATCTTGATTTTTATTCATGATCGTCTTACGATTGAGCCTTACACGTTGCTCTGCCTGAGTGAGCATGCACGTACCTAAAATTTAAACACGCGTCGTTTAAGGTCAACAAGGCATCTGTACCTCATTGGAGGTAGTAACGTAACGATGTCACAACTTGAAGTTCCCACATAATATTGCAGGTTGAGTTGCTAACCTTTAACCTTACTAATAACGAGCTATGAGGAATTAATCGTACCGTCCCATCCTACCAGGTAAAGTTGCCAATTTCAGTTTTATGGAAAATGATTCCAATCCTGATCCGGTCTGTGCGAAAACAGCCCACAAATTTATTTTTATCACGACAATCGCCTCGCGTAAACCTAAACGCTTTAATTTCTACCAATGGAGAAAAAATCCTGGCTCTTCTGTGCCGTTTTCTGATTTGTTGTTCCAATCATAAAAGCTCACAAGCTTCATTTTTAATTTATGACAGTTAAATAAATTATACAAGTCTCAATAATCCTGGAAATTTAAGAAACTGGATGGAGCCGAATATTATCCGAAATCATCAGGTAACTCAATACTATTTTGCTCCGCCATACCTTTACGTGGTTGACGTTGAATGACCGATCAAGGTAGTGGTAAAGATTCTCTGGTATAACGTATCAAACAGTATTTTTATACAAACATTCATGCACTATTGCTAGGCACAGGAATGGTTATCGGAGTCAATCTTAAATTCAATATTTTCACAACCGACTTTTTTTCACCATGATGTATGTAGGTTGTCCGATCGAACCTGATATTTGATAGATGCAAGATGTGACTCACTTAACATGCATACCTTTCAATCGGTAAATAAACAGCACAAAAAGATAATTTATTTAAAACTAGCATACGTTAATGTAACTACACAAACTTTTCCAAAAGGTCATACATGCCGACAAGACGCCATTTTTGTAGTAAAATTTAATGATTACGACAAAAACGGGTACAACTTGTGTAAGACAGAACGTATATATAGCACCTTATTCAGCGAGGTCAAGGTTTGGGCTTTCTACTTGTGAAAGTTCTAGATTAGTGTGTAAATGAGTAAAAGAACGGCGCCATGGGCGCATATTCAGCATTCTGCTTCAAACAAGATAAATTGTAGTGGATCTATGAAATTTAATATGGGCTGTGCTTAAAAATGGAAACATTTCGGAGAATTAGTTCCGGGAAGTTTTTGTCATAAGCCGAGATAAGCACGCTTATTAGTAAATGTTGAAAAAATGTATAACCCTTAAAATTTCAATTGTGTCAAGGTTATGCAGTAGTGCAAATATTGACTTGAACTATCGATAACACACCATGACGTACGTTTTTATTTCACGGTATTTGTATAAATTACCAATATCACAACGTGGTATGCCATACTTGCATTGATTTAGTTCATATGTGATTATACTTGAACCACGGCAGAAAGTATTCATTTATTTAAGGTGGTTCCATGTTTATCACAGTATAGGCGGAATGATAAGCTTGCTCCTTCTCTTTTTTAATGAAGTTTGAATAACTCGGTGTGCAACAAATTCGCAGAAAATGAGTCAGCGTGTGAGGAAAGAGTTCCAATGAATGAATTTTATTGAAGGAGTTCATTCCATTTCAGATCCGTATATCCCGACTCAATCCTGCTTATCTCTCTTATCACAATCACAATCAGTTCATTACGTTTAAAACGTTGGAAGGGAAGGGGATACGGGGATTCTGGACTCGTAACATCCAAATTAAAGCTACCGTTTACCCCTTGTAAAAAATGGTGACATGGGTGGGGTCCCGAAAATGCTGATTTGCCCAAATGCCGAACCGTCCCTCTCCTAAAGTGTCATTCATTTTCATTGCTTCATGCGTTGTTAATTTATGCCGATTTGCAGGCATGATGGTGTGGAACCTACTAACGAATGTGAGAGTTCGAACAAATGCACATCACTTTAACACATGATAAAGCATTAAACATGTTAGGATGGCGAATTGTGTGACGCATCAAACATGATGATGCAAACGAAAACAATGATGATGCATAAGGAATTGCAAGATTATTTGTACAGGATGTTGGGTGACTTATATTTCAAGCATTTAAAACAAAAAAGTTGCAATTACGATAGTACAAGAAAATGGCACGTTTATTTTTTCAATTGTGTATTCCAAGAAAAGTACAATCATCAAAGAGCCAAGCCAATTTACAAAAAAAAAACGAATGTGATTCCCTCTAAATATTTCACCGTGCAGGTAAAAAACGTAAGGTTATAAGTTATGTTACCAGTTTTTGATGCTGCACACATGTATGCATACATCAAAACAGAAAGGAAGATCGATCTCCAGTTTTATAGAATTTGGTAGAATAGGAGAGTCACGATACAGATAATAGCGTTCATAGGAGAGCTGCATCCAGTGATAGCCGCACTACTAAATGGCGGATTGCTGCTGGGATGACCATTGTCAGACGAGTCTCTGTAAAAAGGAAAGAGTGAATAAATAAAAATATTTGTGCCGAGCAAATTTAATATTTGATATATGTCAAACTAAAAGTAAAACACAATCTGTGTATATAACCAAATAAACAAGAATAAATATTATATATACGTCCACTTGAAATACTTACTGTGGCAATTCCGGCGCGTTCGTCTTTTGAAAACTATATACGTTCGGGTAAAACTGAGCAGTTCCTTGGGCAATACAGGCACCTGCGAGAAGAAGCAATGGAAAAGTTAACCGTCCGGACATTGTTGAGCAGTCAATTTGAAGCAAAGATAGACGCTTTCAAAACGTTCATCCAACTTTCTACCTCTCCAGATTTAAACTGAAGTAAATGCACGACTTTCAGCAAATATATAGGACTATGAGTAACTGCCCATGCCCCTTTGTTCAATGGCGTACTGCAAATTTCTCAATAAGCTACGCTACAGTGAGTTGTATATCAGAGGGGAAGGAAATTTTACCAAATACAGAATACGTATTACGTGCTTAGCAAATGTGTACAGAACTTTGATGATGATGTAAGATATGATTGTTTGTGCATCATCCTATGTATAAAAATGGGAAAAAATCTGCGAAATTAATCACAATCTTAGCCAATTAATAAAAGTCGAGAGTCAATATCATTCCATAGACTTGTATACAATTTGGATTATGTTGGATAATCATAAATGTCATAACAATGTTATGTGTAATGAAAGCGCAGTAAATGTCATGATCATATATATTTGTACAACAGAATAACAGGAAATAAAAAGTTGGTTCTGAAAATAAATTCCATATATGGTCACGTTTTAACCCCTTAGTTATCAGTGGTTTTCAGCAGAGATAATATAACAAATAATGTCCAATACCGAAATAAATCTGCTGATATTATGCTATTTATAATAACACTTTGATACGAGTGGCGGGAAAATTGATTTAGGTTATCCGTCCGTGCTAATGCAAACATCCGATACTGCATTAATATGGTCAAATTATATTTTTTGGTCAGGAATATAAGCAAGGCCACCTTGCGATCAGCCTTCAATTATTCAGCAAGGTATGTCGGAAATGCATAGTAATTATATTGCCCGTTACAACCTGTTCAAAATTGTGTATTCATTAAACTAATTAGAGCTTAAATATCTTCTGTTTTGTCGCGTAACTCCCATTCAAACTAAATTTTACGTCAAAACATTGTCAATATAATTATAAAATGAAACCAGTAAATGACACACCACATCATAATGTTAGCCTTGCTTTTCTAATTTAATTTTTAATTTTTTAATTCGTACAAATCAGCTTTTGTTCCTTAGGTTTTGTGAAAACAGTATAGAAATGTTACATTTCCATGTTCTTATCACCATGTATCTGGAGCAGGTATGGAATGGAAGTGTTTGCATAAACCGCTAGAAACCGCTGTTGGTGCATTAAAAAAATATCAAGGAGAACTGACTACTCTTCCGCTCGTTCAGAAACATATTACGCGTCTTACTCGTGATGTGTATATTGTCCTTTACAAAAGATACAAAATGTCTCTATGAGCTATACGTTTTTCTAACCTGTAGTAACTATGAGAAATAAATCCGCAATTAGATACAAATAAAATATTCCATATTTGTTGAAGAAATTGTTGGGAAAGAACGATAACGATTTTAATAAGTTTTCGTATTGTTACAGAGACGTCGTTGTTTACAATATTTCTCTGCAAAACAACATTCCGGTTACCTCTGCTTTTAATTCCATTCGGGCAGAGAGATTAGTCATTATGGCACATTGAAGGCCCACGAGCAGACACAAGATGGATGGTCTTAATTCAATAAATTCTTCCTCGCATTCTTAGAAAATACCAAAACTCTTGCGTTTACAAGTAGATTCCTCCCTCCCAAAAAAGCCAATAATACCACACGCCACAAGTCGTTATACAAATTCCACTTTTACCATCTATGATTTAATTTTGCACACCTCCTCCTCATATCGTTATCACATGAATTGAACCGACACCACTTCCTGATTACAGACATTTCCGCTTTATCCTTTGTGGTTGATGTTTTCCTCCGTCTGCTGGCAGCATCAAAGCAGGATTCTATTTTTGCTCTTTCACGCAACTTTGACCTTTTATCTCTGTGCTGGCTGCTCATTCAAGTTTGTAATTAAAACCACTTCATCCTTTCATAATGCGATATTATTTGTTCCTCGCATATACGGCTATAAGGTTCAATTTTTTTCCACGTTTGTTTTGTTTCAAAGACACACGATTAGCAGTTGCGTCATCCTCGTGATCCCGCCAAAATCCGAAAACAATTACCATACATAGCGGTCCTATACTGACCTGAGGTTATAATGACTTAAGCGCCTAATAAAAACTCCATTTCTTACCCATTTCATTATTATATGCCGTCTCATCCATCCACCCGGACCAAATTTCGCTCACTTTCGCAAAAGCACACAACTAGAAGCCAATAATAATATTCCTACTTTTACCCGGGTGGTTTCTCTTTTGCCGTTGTCGTCTCGTCGTCAACGTCCTAGCGTCGTCATCGTCGCCGACTTGGAGTGGCTTGGTTGCTCATTGCTGATAACGCAGCACAAAGCAAAAGGTTGACTAGATAAGAACAAGTATACAAGAGTTTTATGCCCACTCATGATGATGATGTGAAGACGTGAAGTGCTTGTTGCCTCACATCACTTTCATGAATGGCAGAATTATAGCTGAGAAGGCACGTATTACTTTTTCGTTTCATTTCCTATGTATAATGCTTGTCATTTAAAAAAAAGCAGAAAAAGTCTGGCATAGCGATAAGCTTCCACTATTCTCTCTCTCTCTCTCTCTCCAATCACACAAGTGAAGCTGTCGCCTTTTATTAGTCGCATAACGATATAGAGACGATATCTATATACGACAAGGATAATTTCTTGTGGAAAAAAGAAAAGGGAATAAACTAACTCAAAGATTGCATAGTCGACATAGGCGAGAGAGGCACCGAGAAAAAGCGAGCATTTCACTCATTCATTTTGTATAAATCATAATGATAGAAAGGTACCCCCACTGCAACGAAACTTTCTCTTTCTCTCACAATCACCAAACTTGACTTAAGCCAACAGCGGCTAGCATCATGCCCAAATACGCATATACCTACGCGAACACTTACCATTTACCACTTCGCGATAAGATTAGATATTCGGGAGTACAAAGCTCTGTAAAACGCTTTCCACCAACACTTATCCCCGTCATCTTCATCACGGGTATTGTCGCAGCAGTAAGGAGACCCTAAATGGAATCCTCGTTAAAACACAATCAACCATTGGAATCGTCTCAGTCAAGATGAAAGGCGTTCAATTGCTATTCAATTTTGGCAATTTAAAAAATCCTGGTTTATGAATCCATACCAATGGTATATGTCACCTACAGCGAAGGAGTTAAATAGTGTTAAAAATGCTTTCACTAAGGTAGTTTGGAATGCCAAATCACCTTTCTCTCTTCTCCACTCTAGCCCCCCTCTCAAATTTGCATTAAAAAATTCCCCTTGAAATTTCATAATTGTCCGTTGTCAAGGGACGCAGCGAGCTAAACTGTATTATGCGTTACCCCTGCATTTCGGCCTTTGTTAGCGTTGCCCAGCAGTCCTCCCCTTTCTTTCTGTATATACAAGAGCTTCAAGTGTGTGCACTTGATAAATGGCTGATATTGCAATACTAACTACCACTGTAACAGCTTTCTTGTAAAAGAAAAGTAGAGTAGTAGGTAGACCTTTACGTAGATACGTACAAACCTAAAAAATGCAAACACGCTCTCTGTACCCGAGCGCCAAGCACACAGCATGAAAAATGCATATTATATATCCCGATAAGGAAGAACTAATAGCATCACTCACTCCACAACATCCGGGGCAAAACGAGGGATTACTAAATCATTATTTGATACGGGCAAAGGAAAGTAAAAAGGGAGAAACATGCATAAGATGTAAAATACACACACTTATATCCTATTTTTCCACACATTTTATTTCATTTTCTACTGTCTGTGTGTGTGTGTGTGTGTACACGTACAAACGACAGGTTCGGTTGTGTTGTAATCCGAAAAACGTGGATATGTGCTTTGCGACTTTTGCATGTAGCTTATCAGACTATGTGAATGATCATCGGGAATGATCACGAGGATAATAATAATAATAATAATATGTGTGTGTAGTAAAGGAGACGCACACACACACACACACACACACACACACACACACACACAGCCTTTATTTGAAAAGTGCTTGAATGCTCGCTAAGTACTAAGCTGCTTTCACTTTTTTTTCTCCAGTCTTTTTGTACAAAAAAAAGGATTCCTCATCACTCTTTTCTCTCACCACTCATAAATGTTCCTACTTTTCTCTCTTTATCTGCTATCCTTGAGTAGGCATGCATTTTTTTAGGGGAAAAGGGGGCCAAAATTACGAGGGATGGTAATGGAGAAAAAAAAAGTCATATTCTCCACAGGGCTTGGTATATAACAGTAGCAGCGAAATAGATCACTGAACTGAATTGGCGGTCCATGAGAGAGAAAAAAAGAGAAAAAGATGAATAGTTGTGAATGCTTCGAAAATAGAGTACAATTGCGTGTGAATACAAAAAGCAGGGAAGGTAGACATCCACCCGTGTGTACGGATTAGTTTAGTATCCATGTCGAATCTCATTCTCGTTGCTGCTGTGTGTGTGTGGATAGATACATTAAGGCATTAGGGTGCATTAAGAAATTCCACGATGAGGGGAAATGTAAATGGGCTCTTTTGACGTTTAATGAAGAGGACTGCGTTGATCATCGTCAGGATGGTATGGATGAGGAGTAGTTTACTTGTGTCATAAAAAACGTACCTCGAAGCGCCATTTTTTTTTGTAGAAATTAAACCAACATACGGTTAGTGTCCCTGTAGCGTATGTATGTAGCATAAAAAAAACTAGTTAATATGATAATAAATTGGTGATGTTTTGGAGATAATGATGTTATGAGAATCATTATAAGGATTGACTCGCTTTTTGCTGGGTGGCTTCACGCCAACAAACAATGTGCACATGTGGAAATGCATTAATTCCCTGCGTGGTAGACCAGCGTCTACTTAACTTATTCACTTGGTCAGGATGATGATGAGTACCTTTTACCGAGTGTGCATTACCTTACCTGCGACACTGTCGCGGTTGCTGCTGCTGCTGCTGAAGAGAACGTGTAATGGGATAAGACAAGGAGCCCGCACTACACGGTAGTACTAGTAGTGGTAGTAGTAGTGGTGGTGGTGGTGGTAATGCTGATATTAATAATAATAAGTCAAATTTGTAACAAAGTGAAAGCCTACCAAAAAACAACGTTCGGAAAAGCCTACTTACTACCACACCACCCATGAAATCTACCGTTTTGTCCAACAAATGTTCGCCTTCTTCTCTTCCCTCTCCAGATTACATGCCTGGTGCCGCCAGCTTTCTCCACTCTGTATCAGGTTGGTGTGATCTTGCCTCGGCATCAACTAGTCTTGATTTGTCTGTTCAGTGGTGCTCACGGCTCACACTACGCCTGCAAGCGAGCAAAGCAACTCTTCTCTTTGACAGCAAGAACGAGCGTAACATTGTACACACATACACACACAGTCTCTCTGGGAAGTTGAGAAAGCGAGAGAGCGTTGGAAAAACGTACTTACAGCGTGCAACAACAGACAAAAAAGTCAACAAGCCTTTTTATGCAAACTGTCAGTCTTTTTCTCTTTTTTCCCCTGTCACCCCTCGACATATTTTTAAAGGGTTTACTACTGTCTTGATAAAACAACACGACAGCATTATCGGGAGACGGTTATTCTGTTTCCCTGCAGACATCCGCTAGCGGGTTAATTTTTCAAAAAAAAAAAATATTGTAAACCTTTTCCTTGTGGCATGTAAATTTGGCAGCGTTGTTGTTTGGCACGGTTAATTACGCTACAACTTTATCCTCGCCGTTATCCTCTTCCCCATCTTTATGTGCTCCGGTGACCCAGGTATAGTTTTAGTGACAGTCGTCGTCATCGCGTGTTTTTTGTCGCCTTATCTTTGTGAGTACTTACTCCAAACAAAAGGGGATTTACGGTCGGCAGGTTGATGATGCCGAGGATGACGATGATGATAAGCTGTAAAAATGCCTATTAAAAAGGACCTTTAAGTGTGGATGTGTATGTGTGTGTGCGTGTCAGTGAAATGAGTGTTCCTGTTTTAGCGTGCTGATTTTAATGTCCAGTTTTACATTTACCGTTACCTTATCAGCCTCGTAACAATATATACCGTCATCATCACCCTGAACAGGAGTTGTTATGAGGAGGAAATGGTCTGCTACTCGGGAAAACATTCCGGGGCAAAGTTGATTGGTTTTTAGTTTTTTTTAGTACAATACGCTATTATTATTATCAACGTCGTCGTAATAATAACTGTCGTGTCAAAACCAATAGCCAGGAGCGCTAGTTTTCCTGGTCTCCCTCTTTCTCTCTCTCTCTCTCGCTCTCGCTCTCTTGCTCTGGTTTTATGTGCAACTGTGTCAGGGCAGGGAGACATCACCCGCCAATAAAGTTGATCATTTCAGGAAAGAGTGAACAAAGATAAAACCAGGTTGAAAGGAAACACACAAAACAAGCCACAAGACCCCTTCTGCTAAACACAGTCTTGATTGTCATATTTATATTTTACGACTTTTTTAATTCTCCCAACGGGGGTTACCCCGCTACTACGGGGCTGCTATGAAGCTAAAAAATGCCGAGTCACTTCAATAACCTTAAAACTACCCACAATCACCGGGATTTTTACTGTACCATGAAATACAATACGATTATTTAATATTGTCTAATATTGTTAGTGTGGCTGCTCACATGTGACAAGCCTTCATCTTCACCATTTTTCTACCATTCCGTTGTCGTCGTCGTCGTCGTCGTCGTCCTCCGTGCCTGCAGCGGAGCGTAATACTTTTTATTGCCATCCCCGTTATCATCTGTCATTTGGTCAAATTTTGATGGTATTCAAAACGATGAAAGATGAAGTTACTATATCTCTCTGCAGCAACAACAAGAAAGATACACCAACTTTTTTAGTGGATCATTTGCATAAATGACTCAACGACGGACATAAAACAAGAAGCTGTGGTGTGTGCGATACAACCTTTTATTCTCTCTCTCTCTCTCTGTGTGCCGCTCTCAGCATTTCTTAAAGTACGATTTAACTTTAATTGTTCTTTTTTACACAAACATAAAAAATAGCGCTTCTTACCATCTGACATTATTACCGTAAAAGTTATCATCTTTTAGTCGGTTGTTCTCCTCCTCCTCCTCCTCCTCCTCCTCCTCCTCCTCCTCCTCCTCCTCCTCCTCTTCTTCCCACACCTTCTCTTCCAATGTGTTTGTTTGCCGTTGTAGAGATTTAACGACGTGCTTTTATGATGACAACGAACAATCCTTTTATTAGTTGCCTTTCCCTTCGGAAAGTGGCAAATGTAGGAAACTGTTTGGGCACCCTTCATCATCATCATCAGCCCCGCTTACAATAACCAGCGGCAGGAAGAGCAGTCATTATTATTGTGACACCGTTTTCTCCCTTCATTATTTATTGTTACGATGATTATTAACCGTTATTAGTGGTAATACGGGAGCAAGTCAAGAAATAAACCTCACATTTATTATCTCCATAATTTTTTTCTTCTCTTTGGCAAGTACCTGCGCACGTTTGGCGGGATCATTACTGTATTACTCAAAGTTGACTTCTCTCTCTCTCTCTCTCTCTCTCTCTCTCTCTCTCTCTCGGGTTATAAGAATGTGCTCTTCCGGAGAAGAGAGTCAGATTCACAGTGGCAACTCTCCCTTCAAAACCATTGAGACCAGGTCTAGTGAACTCTATTGTAATCAATTCAAGGCTGTCGGGGCAGTTTTGATCCCAATTTGACTTCTTTTGCAATACAAAAATCTATAATCAGTGGGGGGAAATGACACTGAGCGAGAGAAAAGTAGGTTTTTCGTGGGCTAAACAAGGAGTAGTCTCTGTTACGTAAGAAAAGGAGAGACAAATGGGGAAAGGAGAAGCCTTGAAAAGTTACGTGACTGTATGAATATACACGTTTTTCTTTCTCGTCGTGTTTTTCTTGTACCTGCTCTATAAATAGTCGGAAAAAAGGAACTTTCTCTTTGTCTTCTGCTTCTACATTGTTGTGCAAGGAGTGAAGTAATCTGTAAGTAATATAATATTTACACAAGAGAAATCAACAACTTGTGTTTTCCTAGACGACTCGCTTATACGAACTTGTCAGTTAGTGTGGAGGACACAGCTCTCTCTCTCTCTCTCTCTCTCCCTCTCTCTCTGTGTGCAGCGGCTGACAACTCTCGGTCATCCTTCAACTTGAAACAGGTAAAATCCACTTACAAGAAAGCTAGTTGCAGTAGTAGTTGTGTTAGACATTATTATTAGTAAAGTTTATAAACAGCTTTTCTCGCGGAAGCGGCAACCTTGTCTCTTTTTTGCATAATTTATGCCCGTTTGCAGGATGGTTACGAAGATGAACGGGGCGAAAATTTCTCTTTTCTCTCTCCCCCTCCGTATAACAATAACAATAATCACAATTGTCTGACCTTCTGCACAAAAGAGTCCCGGAGGGTGAGTGTTTAAGCAGAAATTTTCAAGGTAAACGGCGAAATTGCGAAAGAGGGAGGATGACGTTTGACGTTTGTTGTAGTAGTCGATGGAGAGAGCATCAAAATTGGGGTAATTAAACGGAAGTCCAAGGGAAGTTTGGCCTGACAGGGCTTCCATCCAGTCATCTACATAAGTCGTAAAATTAATGAAAGTTATCAACCGGTGGGGCAATAAATAAGAGAAACGACATATTTTACACTTATTCGAAAATACGTGTGAGTGTCGCATGGAAAGGGGATAATTTTTTTTGTGTGTCATTTTATTAGCAAAAGGTAGTAAAACTTGCGAGCATGGCTTCATACGAGGGGAAATATGGGAGTTTTGGTTATTTTGTGCCTTAATTCATCCACTTATCAGTTGTCTCCTGACGGTAGTACGGCCAACAATTCCAATTTTCTTCCCGGGGAACGATAAAAAGATTCCTCGTAAAACTTTTCCCAATTTCGCCCGTGGAGACAATGGGGAGAGGTTAGGCTGAAGTAGTAATGAGACTTATTAAAATGTAAATATGAAAGTGCATGAAATGATAACTCATCACTCACTCACTAACATCATTCATCAGCATCAGCATCATCATCATCCTCGTTCCCAAATGCATTTACAGGTGGAAAGGTGGTGTATATTTAGACGAGTAGTCAGTGATGTGCTGCTCCCCTGCTGGATGCAGTAATACTGTGTAAACGTATCAACTATTTGGAGGAGTCTGTTTTTGCAAGTTATTTTTGGAGGCAATTATCTGGCACGCATACAAGGTTACCAAAACCACTGCCACTAACACCAACGCCGCCACCACCACTTATCGTCACGAGTCATGTCGAGAATTCCATCTTGTTCTTACCTGCATTAATTCATCAAATGCATTTCTTCTTGGAGCATTCTTTTTCTTGATATTCTATCTCTACTTTGTCCATGTTATCAGGAAAGTTCGTGTGAACAGAGGAGCGGCTGGCAGAGTGTAAATAATAAAGCGGGACAAAAGTGTTGTAAACAAAGGGTCATGAGTTCCACGCCGATTGTGTAAAATGTTGATATGTGGATTTTTTTTAGAGTTGACGTTTTTCAAAGATTTTTTTGCATCGGGTAACTATTTCAAATATAACGGTAGTCGTCATCATAGCGAGTTCAAAAATTTCAAACCATTATACTGGAACTGCGATTGTAATTTGAAAATGTTAAAAAAATTTTTTTTTCGAGTGCCGGACGGCCGGCCACCTAACAGACATGCAGAGTTATTGCACTGGAACCGAGTTTGACATGTGCATTCTACTGATAGTGCAAGGCAAGATATATAAATTGTTCCCAGACTCACCCAGAGAAAATCTAATACATCCAGCAACACTGCTGTTGCCCTTGTCAAGAAGAAACAAGTTAGGCACATTCTGGTATACCAGAGATTTGCTGGTTTACAGAAATAAGAGAAATGCTAATTATATAGCAAGTTCCTCATTAAGCGACAGACGGTAACAGCAGCAGCAGTAGAGCAACGGTCTGACAGAATTATGCAGAGTTACACACACTGCAGTGCAGCAATGTCAGAGGGAGAGAGAGAGAGAGAGAGAGAGAGAGAGAGAATCTCTTGACTTGTTATTCATACGTCAAAAATTGACGTGCAACTTGGAAACTTTGCGGAACACAATTTAATTAGCAACGCACGCAAATAGTCATTATTATTAAAATGAGGGTAGGTACATGCAATTTAAGATTGTCAGGAAAGTACCTGAATGCACATCAAGCCAACCCCCACCACCACTACGACGACGACCACCTACACACGACAAAACGACGACAACGACAACGACTCTCTCTCTCTCTCTCTATTTAAGTTTGCATAGTTCTGCCTGCCTAATGTTGCCAAAATAAATACGAAGATAAAGATAAAAGCGAGGGAAAACCGGGTAAAGTAAGAGAGCACTTTGGAGAAGCCGGAGGTCTCCGAAGTGCACTACTTTTCTGTTATTTGAGTAATCTCTTCGATACGAAATACGACATGTGAAATAAATACGGAATAGACATGGATATTCTACACAATAGCTTAGCAGAAAAGGAAAATATACTTTTCGGAGCACACTTTAGCTCATGCACTGCCAGAATAGCCTTTCTTGCCTAACCATCATATGTGTGTGTGTGTGTGTGTGTGAGAGAGAGAGAGAGAGAGAGAGAGTGTGTGTGTGTGTATGTATGAGGATATTTATTTCCCCCCAAAGATATATTTAAAATTCACCGTGTGCTAGCTGTAGAGTAGAGGGGATACTAGTTTCCACTCAGGTGTTCCATATCGTTTCCAGTTTTTGACAATATGTGTAAGATTGAATTCTCCGAAAAAAATACTTATCACTGTGGGGCAGGTGAAAAAATTGGGAACAAGAGACTCTGTTTTTTGGTTTTTAACTTTTGGAAAAGAAGCTCTCTCTTTCTCTCTCTGTCTCTCTCGCACCATTTTCGTTGACAGTGTCGATGATGCATAAATGGGAGAGAGGGGCGAGCGAGAGAGAGAGAGAGAGAGAGAGATGGAAGGGGGAAACGGGAGAGAGAGAGTTTTGATTACTTTGACTAGCCAAAGTTACTTTCTTTTTCTGTCAAAGCCTGCAGTACATAAAATGAAGTATACCAAAAGTAGTTATGGCGTCACTGCCGTCATCTTGATCATCACGAATGAGACCAATGAAACGGAAACTTTCACGCAGATTTCTTTTTCCTCGGAAATGATTTTTTTTCTCTCTCTCTCTCTTCTCTCTTTTTCAAAGCCACCAAAGTGTGACTTTCCTGAGAAGGCTTCCTTTTCCACGAGAGAGAAAAAAAAATGTTGCGCTAGTCTGTAGCTTATAACCCCAAAATGTCCCTTTTCTCTTTCAATATCACTACTACGGTTTCACGGACGCCAGTTTCTCATTTTGTCGGTAAACGATACTCTTTTCTGTTTTGTTCGTCCGTAAACATCGCGTCTAAACTGCGCCGGGTTCTATTTTCCCCGGACTCTCCACCAACTTATTTTTACCGCAAGTAAAATTTCATTTCCTTAATCAAAAATTCCCCTTTATGACGCGATAATTTACCAGTTGCCATATATGGCTTGCGATACAGGATATCCCTATAATACACAGGTAGGCACACGTCAGGTCGGTTCAGTTCCCAAGTGATAATGATTAACCGCATTGCGGTGATATAATCAGCCCGTGTGAGTACGTTGAGTGGAGTGGTGGGGTGGCAGACTCGTTGGTGCATATTATTACATCACAGATAAATAGGTAGGTGTATTATGATGAGAAAATGAAACCCCGTTCCCAACCCTCCTCCATCGTCGTCTTCATGCAGGGAAAAAAATCATTCAAGTATTCCGAACCAATCCCTATAGTGTTCAACATAAGCAGCGGGAGGTGAGGGTCGCAGTGGTACTTGCGATAAAAGTATGGCTAAAATTTTAACTTTTTCGTTACTTGATACTACCTACGTACTCTATATATGACTCGTGACATACCCGGGATATTTGGGGCATTGTCAACATGGGTAACATTTTTTCTCGAGAACGCGCTACTGTCACCGGGAGTCGTTTAAGGAATAGTAAAAGACGTAAAAAAAAATATGCAGTCGATTTTCTGGAGACAATCAGCAAAAATTTTGGTACATGCAGGGCTCATAAAAACAGGAGAGATATTACTTTTATCGGTATGATTAAATATTATTCAAATCAGAGTCAGATTACTGCAGCCATACTACCACCCACCACCCCTAATCCCGGTGACTCTGACTCTCTTTCTAATTTCTCATAATAAGCGCTGCTGACAATCCCTAATGGGAGATGGAATGCAAGCTATTAGACTAACAGCGTGGGGCGAAAAGTGAAAAATGAGAGGGAGAAAAAGGGCTGTGAGTATTAAGAAAGAGAGAGAGAGAGAGAGAGAGAAAGGAGGGGGAGTGGAAGGGAGAAGAAGGGAAATAGTAGGAGGAGGACGAACATATAATAAAAAGTACTACCGTTACTGCTGTTACTCCTGGAACGTCCCTACTTACTACGGCTTCCTATCAATTTTTTCCCGAGATCCAATATCAATAATATTTTATGTGCTCCGTAACGAATAACGACATGTCTGGGTGTTTCAAGAAAAGATCATGATCTCATCATTAAAACGTCTGCGATTGGATATCACTTGTGTGTGGAATGAAGGTAGTAAAAGGAGAGTTTTTTTTCTCTCTTTTGGTTCATCATCTTTCTCCGCGTAAGCTCTGCCTTCTCTCTCTCCCTCTCTCTCTCTCAAAGGAACTCTCACAGAGACACACAAATTTAATGGAACATAAACACACAAGACACCCGGAGAAGCAAGCAAGCAGATTTCTATTTTTGTAGTCGTGTGGGTATTTTTTTAATATTATTTTCCTTATTCATACTTGCTTGCTTTCCATTACTAACCTTCCCCTTCTCTCTCTCCGTATGTGTGTGTGTGTGTGTGAGCTTCTACTTTTAGCAAGCTTTCTGATGCTTCGACATAATAATATTAATAATAATAATCGCATAATGAGTGCCCCTCTGGCTTCCTTGGCTTCATCGTCTTACCATTGTAACAGGATGCTTTTATGTCAATAATTCGTTTAAAATCAAGTCGGCTTCCTTTCCCCAACGAACCTTTGCTTTCCTTTGGTACACATGATATTGATAAAGCTCCTCGAAAAATGTTCTTTCCCTCTTCCATCTCAAAAATACGTCTAATATGAAACACCCATTTGCCTACGAGTTTAACTACTCAATAACCAGACAACAACAACTGCTGGCTGGGGAGCAAGTGGACGTATTAAGAGAACGCTATATTTTTATAGTGACCATAAAGCAGCCAGCAGAGTACCAGGGAAACTTGGCTAATTAACTAACTAACCCACCATAAGGAGTAGCAGTAGTAGTATCTAAGTACAACCAGGGTCATACGTGCGCACCAAGTGGACCGACCACAGCCAGCGAGAGAGCTAATGTTTAGCTGAATACAAGAGCTCTCTACATTTTGACAAAAAATGTGATAGTTTGGGAACTCTTTGAGAGGAAGAAAGAGGGAGACGATAATGCCGCCTCTTAATAATCATCAGCATTAAGTTTCCTCGTAAGTACGCAGACATGCATGTCATCATGCAACCTGGGAGATTGGGCAAGCAGCAGGGTTTAACGGGTTTATGCTTAAAACGCATCTTCTTTTTAAACCCTTTTACCAGAGCCCTGCTCTGCAATATAAGAGCAATTTGCTCAGTTAAGTGCCATATTCTTGCTGATTATGGCGGCTCCCTCTTATTATCACCCCGCTCTATTTACAACCCCCTCGGAATCCCCCAAATCAAATTTTAGCCCCCCATATTATATAGCCCCCCATAAATTTGTAT